>PVJC01023971.1:15241-26022 GCA_004026665.1 Murina feae | reverse complement strand
GAGTGGGCATTGGCAATTTCATCGGTCTCATTGGGGTCCAACCAGACCTTCTTTTAGCCACAGCAGAGGACACTAGAGGCAAGCCTCCTTTGAAGCCTGATCATACTCATGGCTGTTGCCACAGCAGCAAAAAGCCACTTTGAATACTTCTTGCCACTCCATTTTGGCCCGCAAAGTTGCTGCTGAGAAATCAGCTGACGGTCTTACAGGTATTTATTTGTAGGTAACGGACTGCTGTCTACTCTCCTGCCCAACGCAGCTGCTCCTCCTCTCCTTACCCTGCCCGTGCTCTGTGGCCATGCTTGTGGCAGGTGTCTGCTTCAGAGACATGAGCACAGAAGGCAGGCGGGACACGCCTTTGCGTTGTTTGCTGCTCCTGGGGTTGAAGGCACAGGGCTGGGCCACGTTCTCCTACTCGGTGCCTGGGCTTTCCTCCTCAGATGCTCTGCAGGTGGAGGCAGAACAGCTCTCAGAGCTGCCTGCCTTTCCCCTGCACTAGTGATGCTCTGCTGCCACTGAGCAAGGCTGCTTTTCCCAGCCTACTCTGGGGTACTTTATCCAGAGGTACCCAGCGCTGTGCCCTCTGGCCTGGGGCCCCAGGAATAACTTTGGCACAGGAGGAAGCCTGGTTGGGTCCTGCCTTAGGGCCTCTGCACTTGTCACCTGTTCCAGGAATGCTCTTCCCCCTGACCTGCTGCTCATGGCTTACTGTTTCTCATCATTCAGGACTGAGCGCAGGCCTCGCCTCCTCAGAGAGGTCTTCCCTGGCCTCCCTAGCTAAAGTGTCCTCCTGTACCTCCTCCACCCCTGCCCCACCCTGGCGCTCTCTGGTCATTGCCTCTCCCTCGAGAGTTCCCCACCTGGAGCTCCTGGCACCTAGGGTGCGTGGAGGCACTAATGTGGTCCCTCCGCCATTACTAACATCGTAACTGAAGTCACCTGGGTCAGCGTTGCCCCCGTGTTATGTGCCCCCTGTGTGTCCTCCAGAAAAGGGTTGTGGTCAGACACTCACAGAAAACTCAGTTAAAGGGGATCTTCAAAGCCAGACTTCCAGAAACTTCCATGTGCTTATGTGCATCAGTGGAAAAGTGGGGAGGAAAGAATCCACCATCTCCCCAGCATGTGCGATGGCAGGACTCTTGGCCATGACGACTGTTACATTCTATGGAGCCACAGCCCTGGGGTTGCTCTCACTGTTGCAGAAAGACCAAAAAAACGAAGCCCGCTTGGAAGGAGTGGAGAAATCATAGTTTTAATCACTCGCGGTCTCTCGGGAATGTTCCAAATCAGAGCAAAGTACCACTCGGGAGCCCTGCCTCATATATGCTTCCCGAGGTAATCGTATTGCAAATGTGTTCCCTCCCTCCAGGCCCTGGAGGAACCGAAACTCTCAACCTCCCTTTCCCCAGGTGTTCCAAGGTTACTGTGTCAGCTAACAATCCACCCCTCCCTCAGGGCAGCGCTCCTGGCTTGTTTTGCTAATCCAGTTTCGGTGAAGGAGGCCACGCCTCGGCTGAAGGTCATTCCCCCAGAACATCAGGGCTACCTTTGAATTACCCCTTTTTGCCTTCTCAAAATCAGTCTTTGCTTTTGGTTGCAATCAAACTAACAAAACCAGCTTGCGCTGATGCAGCGGAACCATTTGTAAGGACTAGTGAGGGAATGAAGTCAGTCAGACACAGCCTTCAGGTCCTCTGCAGAGAGGAGCCGATCAAAATCTCATAACTCTGTGCCCAAAGGGCCACGCCGCCGTCGGTCAGTCGGTGGGTTCATTCGGTCATTCTACCCGTATTCCCCCAGCACCTGCCTTGGGCCAGGCTCAGTATTTCTAGGCAAGGCCCCCCGCACTTATGCAGTCTGGTAGGGGATGCCAAGCAGATGGAAAGGCAGTGATGGCTGGGATCAGACTGCTAGCAGGAAGCCTGGGGCACTGGGACTACAGGACCCTCACACACGGCCTGGGAGCAGGAAACAGTGGTAAGGAAAGCTTCCTACAACTGGCACCTGAACTGGGTAAAAAACCAAGGTCAGGGGGCAGCCTCGGCAAAGGCCTGAATTCGGGGTGCCGTGAAGGATAAAAGCTACAAGGCCCAAAACAAAGGCCCTCGGGAGCTCGGCGGCAGCCTACACCCGGGAGGCTGTGCTGAAGTCGAAGCAGGCCGAGTCCAACAGGGGAGCGCCTTCTGGGACAGCCTCGCTCCAGCCTCGTGCCCTGACGGCGTGGGGTGGATGCGCTGCCTTCAGGAGTCAAAGGGAGGGACATCAACGGAAAGCCGAGGCCTACCTGTTGGAAAGACTTGATGACAACCCCCCCCATTAACCCCTCTCCAGCCTGTTCTTATCTGTAAGAGGAAGATAAAACTACACACCCTCTGTGGGTTTCGTGTGAAAGGATCTATGTAAAAACACCAAGCTCTTCTTTCCAACCGCAGTGACTTCTAGGAATACAACAGGAACAAGAGGATTTTTGTTTAGCTGAGGACAAGCTTTCAAGATTAAGGAAATGCCCAGTGCCCGCTCCCACCCCCTGCTTGGGCGGGGAAAACACAAAACCGTCAGAGGAGTAAAATAGCTTGGTTTATTACATATACAATAGAGTCCCAACAAACCACCCACTCTAAAACCTGCCGTTTCTTGCTTTTCCTGGAGCCTCCGGAAGACAGTTCCTTCCCCAGAGAGGGAGGGAGGGGAGGAGGCAGGAGGGAAGACGTTTTGATTCCCCGGAGGGGTTTCATCTGTGGTAACATACCCCTCCTTGCCATAACTCCAGGCTCCAGTTCTCCCGTCCAGGAAGTCTCAGTCCAGGGCGGGCCCCGTTTCCTGAACCCCGACCGCCTCACTACCCGATCCGTGGCGCTGCCATCCGTCTAACATTCCGGTGAAGACGCTCCGGCTCACACTGTAACCGCACTTCTGCCTCCGGGTCTCCCCCTGCGCCTCTGAGCATCCCGCTGACCAGCGGAGCGCAACTCAGATTCCGCGCCTTCACCTCCAGCGCCTCACGCAGCGGACTCCTCCCAGCGGGCGCGCGCAGGGCTTCGCAGGCTTTCTGGGAAATGTAGTCCTCCGCGAGAGCGAGACCGTGCTGACTACTACGGCTCCCAGAATGCAATGAGCGGACACGCCTGCGTACAACGGTCCGTAAAGTCCTTTTCTCCGCCCCCTTTCATGACTCCATCAGGAGGCGGAGTTTAGTGTCCGCATTTCTTCAGCTGCTGTTACCCCCAGACATGACGACTCCTGGCCCCGTGACTCCGGAGGCACCCTTTGATCCATCGCAGCCCCCCGTTATTGAGGGTTTTAGCCCCAGTGTCTATAGCAATCCGGAAGGCTTCAAGGAAAAGTTCCTTCGCAAGACTCGCGAGAACCCAATGGTACCCCTAGGTAAGCGGGTGCAGGAGGAACTGTAGATGGAGAGGACAGAGCTCTCGGGGGAAATGAAATAGTGAGGGACCGGGGACGCCAGCGGGTGTCGGGGGACGCCGGAACGAGAAGGGGCCGGAGATGTGGCGAAGAGGCCGGCGGCGATGAACCTGATTGGCGCCGGAGCCGGGCGGGATTCGCGGGGGCGGGTTCTGTGACTCCGGGGGCCCCGCCGGGACCAACCCCTCCCGCCTCTCCCCCCGCCCCGCTCTGGTTCTGAGACCTCAACTCCGGAGACGGCAGGTCCAAAGCGGGGAGGAGCCTCTGGGGCCGGGCCTGCTCCCCCCACCTGCCTTGTACCCTCCTCAGGCTGCCTGGGCACGGCGGCCGCCCTGACCTACGGCCTCTACTGCTTCCACCGGGGTCAGAGCCGTCGCTCCCAGCTCATGATGCGCACCCGGATCGCCGCCCAGGGCTTCACGATTGCAGCCATCCTGGCGGGCCTGGCGCTCTCCTCGCTGAAGTCTAGACCCTGAGCCCGGAAAGCCCCGCGGAGATCCTCCCCAGCCCGGAGAGCAGCCGACGGCCCTGACACGGAACTAATCCCCTCCTCTCCCCGGTCATCCCCGTGCCAGGCGGGAGGAAGCGGCCGCGGATATTGTTGCTGGAACGTGGTTCGGTTCGGGTATCGCATACTTCTATTTCTGCCGCACCTTCTCCACTTCCTACTTAATAAACCCTAATTCACTTGTAGTTTTATGAATCCATTCCCAATCTCACCCTCAAGATGTTAGGAGAAGAAAAGGAAAGCCTGCAGGGGCCCTTAGAAAAAAGTAGCGATTCTGGAGAGTGGTAATATTTGGAGGAGGGGGATGGGGGGGATCTTTCCACATTTCCAAGCTTTTCCGTAGAAAACCTGCCCTCCGGTGAGGCTTGTCACGATGCTGTCGGGCAGGGCTTGGGCCTCTGCTGCTCCCCCGCCCCCGGAGCCCCGGAGACTCCGCTCAGCTAGGCCCCTGGCGCGGCTCTGGGCATCTGACAGCAGGAGGCTCCCTGAGAGCCGCGGCTGGCACCGGCCCACTGCAGCGGTCCCATCGCTCTGACCCGCCGGCGCGTGCCTGGTGCCCGAGTGAAGGAAGAAGGGAGCATGGCCCTCACTTGCCCTCCTGTGCACCTCCCGAGGGTGCTCCTGGGCTGGGGGCAGCTCTAACGTGGGATTCGAGCCGGGTTTCTTTCATGGGCTCCATCAGCCCCAACTGCGGGCTGCCAGAGGAAGGAGCCTTGATCTCTAAACGAAGGCGTGTGTGCAGGGCCGGCTAATTCGCTTGGCCCCACCCTGGTCTCCCGGGAAGGCAGAGGTGATGCGCATAGAGCAGTCCATGCGGTGTCCCTGGGCCTCAGGGTTCAAGGAGCAGACATGGATTGGAGAGGAAGATGGCACTCCTAAAGGGACGGCCACTTTTTTTTTTGCAACTGCAGGCATTATTGTATCCCTCCAAAAAGATGCATTGAGCCCTGACCGGTGTGGCTTAGCGGGTAGAACATCAGCTTGTGGACTGAAGGTCGCTGTCCATCAAGGGCATGTACCTTGGTACAGGCTCATCCCTGCCAGGCTGTGTGTGGGAGGCAGCAATGATGTGTTTCTCTCCCTCCCTTCCACTCTCTAAAAATCAATGGAACAATATCCTGGGGGGGAGGGGGGGGGAGGATTAACCAAAAAAATAAACTAATTTTTCAAGAACAAGATACATTGAAGGCCTAACCCCAGCACCTCACATGTGACCTTATTTGGAAATAGGGTGTTTACAGAGGTAATCAAATTAAAACGAGCCTAAGGACACAGCCTAATCCATATGGCTGTGTCCTTATAAAAAGAAGTTTGGACAAAGATGCACACGGAGAACAGGCCAAGTGAAAATGAATTCGGGATTAGACGGATGCATCTACAAGCCACGGAACATGTGAGGCAGCCAGAAGCCGGAAGAAAGGCTGAGACACATCCTCCCCTCGTGCTGTCGGAGGGACCTGGCCCTGCTGACACTCACTCGGATTTCTGGCCTCAGAAGTGTGAGACAATGTCTGTTACGCTAAGTCAAACTCTGTTACGACTCTGGCTCTAGGAAACATATAGCTGGCAATTAAATCATGTAGGACACTGCGCAGGTCCCCATATTTTGAACTGTTTTCAGCCTCTGCTGAAGAGGAAGAAGGTGCGGTCCATGATTTTCATCCCAAATCCACAGCGGGTGCCCTGGAGAGGGCCCCAGCCAATCACAAGGAAGGGGGTTTGGCGGAGGCGACCTCCACCAGCCTCAGCCTGGCCTGGCCTCCCTCCTGCTTCATGCCCCCTTCCCTCTGGTCTGTGGCTGATGACAACAGAGTCCTTATCTCACAGGCTTGTTCAAGGATCCGGAAGGATCGAGGCTGCAAAGCGTTCTGTGAGAGGTGGTCTTTCTTCCTGGGAGTGGAGGCGGCAGACATGGGCAGCTAGGGACACCCACTTCAAGCTGGAAGCCTCTGGGTTTCCAAGGGAACCGCCTCATCTTCTCCCAAGGCCGTACTGGGAACGTTCGAAGCACAAACGGAGCCCTGACACCCTTTGTGGCTTCCAGAAATAAGTGTAAAAAGAATTAACAACACACCCTTTTAAGTCAAGAAAAAAAATACATCAGAGGGACAGTCACAATTTTGTGGACTAAGAGGCGGTGTGAGGGGCTGGGACTTAGGGCCAAGAGGGAACGAGGGTGAGAGGGGTGAGTGCTCCCTTCCCAGCCCCGGGAGACGGGGAGGAAGGGAGGAGGCTTGGAGCAGCTGCTGAGGCCTTGCGCCCTCCTGCCCGAAGCAGCTCCTCCGCCCCGACCCTGACCGCCCCGACCCTGACCGCGCTCCCTGGCCATGCTTGTGGCAGGCACCTAGCGGGACAGCGGTGTCTGCTTCAGGGACATGAGCACAGAACGCAGGCGGGACACGTCTTTGCACTGTTTGCTGCTCTTGGGGTTGAAGTCACACAGCTGGGCCACTTTCTCCCACTCCGTGCCTGGGGTTTCCTCCTTGGATTCCCTCACGAAAGCCTCCTCAGATGCCCTGCAGGTGGAGACAGGACAAAGGTCTCAGAGCTGCCTGCCTCTCCCCCGCCCAGTGATGCTTCTCCCCACAATGAGCAAGGCGTTTTGCCCGGCCTGCTCTGGGGTGCTTTATCCAGAGGTCTCCTCCCCAGCCCTGGGCCCTCTGACCTTGGGCCCCAGGAGCAGCCTTGGCATCAGAGGAAACCTAGTTTGGGACTGAGCGCAGGCCTCGCCTCCTGGGAGAGGTCTTCCCTGGCCTCCCTAGCTAGTTTCCTCCTATTCCTCCGCCACCCATGCCCCGCCTTGCACTCTCTGGTCATTGCCTCTCCATCGAGAGTTCCCCGCCTGGGGCTCCTGGAGCACCTAATGGCCCGCGGAGGAACTAATGTGGTACCTCAGCCATTTTCAATGTTTCCGATAACACGGCAGAGACAGGATATTAACGACATAAACTGATTAAAGTGCCTGGGTCAGCGTTGCCCCCGTGTTGTGTGGACCCTGTGTGTCCTCCAGAAAAGGGTTGTGGTCAGACAGTCGCAGAAAACTCAGTTAAAGGGGACCTTCAAAGTCACACTTCCAGAAACTTCCATGTGCTAATGTGCATCAGTGGAAAAGTGATGGCACAGAATCCACCACCTCCCCAGCGTGCGTGATGGCAGGGCTCTTTCTCGCCCGGAAGGTCTAGGGAGCCATGGCAAGAGGACGGTTCCGCTCGTGTAAGCCTTAGCTTTCGGTTAGAGTCCATTAGGGTGACGGCGGTCGGCTTCTTCATTACAAGTTCCAGCTGACAGGTGTAAAAGCCACTGACGAAGGAACAATGGAGAGGCAAAATGCAGTCAGTACTGTTCAGTGGACACCACCTAAATGTGGGCGTTATTAAGAGGAAGACACGAAAGGGCTGGGGCTTCATCCTGATTGGCTGTCAAGCCCAACCACGCAGGACCAGGCACCGGCAGATGGTGGTGAGCTCTCCGGTCGGTCCACACGGCTGCGCCAAGGGTGACCCAGCCTGTAAAGTGAGGATCGGAGCCCCGCCCAGGGGCCCGAGTGGCTGGGATCTAAGGAGATGGCAGGTGTGCGCACGCGTGGGCAGATGCCGCCGGCTGTGCAGAGCTGGCTATCCCGGGGCCGAGGGGAGCTTCCGCTAAACTTGCAGCTCAGTGTGGCGGGTGGTCTTGCTGCACGGGCACCCCCATGGAGCTTGTGGGGAAATGCAGAGTCATGGCCTCGTCTCAGTCCTGCTGAGTTAGAATCCTTTTAACAAGACCCTCTGTGTCCCACAGGCACATGGAAGTCTGGGAAACGCTGGTCTCCCAGCACTCTCCCTCTTCGGGACTCCTTTGTATGACCCTTGGAGTGAAGTAGGAGCACTACCCCAGCACCCATGTCCCTCTGCCATCCCCACTCCCCTGCTGGAACTCTCCTATGGCTCCTATGGCTGCCTTCAAGACCAAGCCCAAGCTTCTCGGCCTGGCACAACAGGCATTTCTGCAGCTGGGCGCGAGCTGACCTCCTCCACACGCCCCACCTCCATAGTTTACAGCCCTCAGGCCACTAGGTATATCCTATCTCATCACCTTTGCCCGAGCAACTTCTTCCACCTAAGATGTCCGTCCCGTCACCTTCCCCTCTCCATCCATTCATTTCTCCTCCCACTTTATGGCCCGGTTGAAGGTCCTGCATCTCGGGAGCCTGCCCTGGCTCCCACAGCAGAAGGTGGCTTCCGGAGTGCTGTGCGTCCTTCCACGCAGCTCTTAGTGCCACACACTCCTGTGTGACCGAAGACTGGCACTGGGTAAGTAACCATGAGGACTGGACAGCCAGGAGAGTGGATGCAAGGCTGTCTGTCACCCTGGGGTGTCCTGGGCACTGTGAGAGAAGAGCTAGCCCGAGGCCTGCCAAGAGTGTGGCCGGTATGCAGAGCAGCCAGTACTTGGCTGACCTCACACTCATCCATGTGTTTTTCCCTTCAGCTTGACAATCCCCAACACAACTCTAGGTGTCGCTGTCAACCAACCTAGGTGATGTGAGAGGGAACCTCTACCATCTCTGGTCTAGATTAGTCACAGGACCAACTTGGGTAGAAGCTCTGAGGAGGAGCAGTGCACTTGGGGGGTAGCAGAAGGGGATAGGTGTGCGCCTAGCTCTCTCTTTGTACCTCCAGAAATTGGCACTCAATGTTTGCTTTGTTCAACAGAAGATCTCTGCATCCTACCTCCCACCCCCAAGAGGCATCTCTTTGGAAAGCAGTGGGCAGCTTTGCCATTCGCCCCTCCCCTCCCCCACCCCGTCCCCCTCCCCCCGCCCCAGGCATGGCCAGTGCACTCTTTTCTTTTCTTTTCTCTGCCTGGATTTAGCAAAGTCACCTCCAAGCAGAAAAGACCTCCACAAGCATTTTCTGGAGTGGGGGAGGTGCTGCGCTGACTGGGGATTCACCCCTGCTCTGCTCATAGCCTCCTCCCTGCCCTCGCCCAGCCGCACTCCTGTACCCCACAAGCAGGAGACTCAAGAAACTGTGCCAGCCACACACAGGGGCCTCGCCCCTCTCCAGCTCCCCCCGACAGAGGAGCAGAGGAGACACACGTACACGTAGCCGATGATATCAGCATCTGGCTGCTGGTAGAATGCTTTGTCAGCGATCCTTAAGGGAAAGGGGTTAGGTGGGGGACGACGAGATGGCGAGACAGACAGGCAGAGGGTTAAAGAGAAAGAGAGACAGTGTTAGTACCTCCAGGTCGAGGTGTTAGGAAGCACAGCTCTGGGAGCCTCAGCTATCCACAGCCCAGAGAGGAGAGCAGGACCCTCCACCCGCCCACCCGAGTGCCTTTCCTAAAACCCGGCCCTGATCGTGTTACTCCTCCTGTCCACCGCCCATGTCTGCCCAACCTCTCGCCACCACTCCCAGCCTCCCTGCTGCCCCGGACACAATGTCCTTCCTTTCTTATCATTCTGTCCACTGGTCTGGATTTCCCTCCCCCATCCCTGCCCTCTTTTTCCTGATGAACTCCTACTCATCCTCCAAAGCCCAGTTCCCCAGATACGAAGGTTCCTCCCCCACAGCATCCCTTGTTCCTTCCCGCAGAGGCCCTGCTGCTGAGTTCGGCTGGGCATGTGTTTCTCTCCTCTGAACTCAGGGGATCCAGGTTGGGTCCTTCTTGTCTGTCTTCCGGTAACCAACCCAGACAGAGCCTGGCGTGCAGCCGCTTCATGAACACAAGCGCGGCGGCTTCCCAGAAACGGCCTTGCCCTTCCCGGCAGGCCTAGTGATTTGAAGGGACGCGTCTCAAAGGCCTGACTGCTGGGCAGCGTGTCTGAAACGCTCTGAGACCATTTCCACAAAGGTGTTCTCTGGCGGCATCTGCTGTCCTTGCCTGCTCTGCATTCATTCTCCTTCTTCAAGGAAGGGCACCCCGAGTGTCCTTTGCAGCATCAAGTTGCCCCCAAGTCAGTCCCTGTGGTCTGGGTAGGACTGACCCCATGCCCAACCCCAGGAATGGAATATTACCTAAGCTGGGTCCATCACTGGGCCTGACCCAGGCCCCACCAGTGAGGTCAAGTCAAGGACTTATGCTGGAGCTATTGGGGGCAAGAGATTAATTTACTTTCATTCAAGTTGCCAAGTAGGTAGAGCAGAAGCCTGGAGCTGCTGGTGGCCACCTTCGCCCCCATCCCAGAGGGGGTGTCCCAGAGGGAAGGGTTCGTAGAGGAAAGAAGAGCTTAGAGACAGTAAAAGTGGGTTCCAACTGACTTGGTTTCCGCCCTTGAGCCCGCTGTGCCTGCCGTCCTACCCCTGGCTTTTCTGTTCTACGGGCCACTCCTTTCCTTCGGTGCTGAAGCCGCTCTGGGTCAAAGCGCTACAAGCAACACAATCCCATACCCAGACTGGCTCTTCACTCCCAGCCAGGACTGTGCTTTCCGAGACACTAACCATGGCACAGCGGGCCCAGGCCTAGCTGTTGGGCCCCAGCACATCCCAGGGACCTGGGACCTTATCTGCTGACTGCAGAACTTGCTTCTCACTGTTGTGGTGAGGAGGTGAGAGCGTAACAGTGTGTCAGCCCTTCCAAGTTGAGGCTCTGAACTCCATAGGCAACCAAGGAAGTAGTCTTGGGCATTCAGCTTCTCCTTCCTCCATGTTCTTGCCACCAAATCACCCATTCTCAAGATGGGCCTCCAATACCATAGCCCCTCCTGTCCCCATAGCCCCTCCTGTCCCCATAGCCCCTCACGTCCCCATAACCCCCTCAGGTCCCCATAGCCTCTCACGTCCCTCTAGCCCCCTCACGTCCCTCTAGCCCCTCATGTCCCCATAGCCCCCTCCTGTCTGTCCCCTTAGCCCCTCACGTCCCTCTA
>PVJC01023971.1:0-15141 GCA_004026665.1 Murina feae | reverse complement strand
TCGACCTGGGCGATGGCAGCATAGCCGTCAGCGGGGCCGTTAGCCTCCTAGGACACAGACGCACAGCTGTGTACCCAGGCCATCCACCTGCCTCCCAGTGTCGACTGCCCCAGGATCAGGACATCCCCTCACATTCTTTCCCCCCCTCTTTTTTATTGAACTTATTGGGGTGACGTTGGTTAACAAAATTCTACAGGTTTCAGGTGCACAATTCTACAACACATCCTCTGTACACTGTATTGTGTTCACCGCCCTAGTCAAGTCTCCCTCCATCACCATTTATTTATTCCCACCTTTTTTTTTTTTCTTTTTCGAAAAGCAAGAACTTATGGACCACAGCAAAAGCACGCTTAGGACAAGGGCACAGAAGAAGCAACAGGAGAGCCGGGCTAGGCTGCTTTGGCTCACTGGGAAATCAGAGAAAAGGGGGCCTTAGAGACAGGTCTGGGAGGAGCGGGGGAGCACTGCCCACTGCTCCCCTCGTTGCAAGTCTCGTGGGGTCCCTTGGAGTTTAGAAGATACGTGCCTGTGGGGGAAGGAGAGGGGAGAGGGAATGGCACAGATGTGCTCCCTGAGAATGCCCACTGTTATTTGTTTGTTTGTTTTATAATTTATTTTTAGAGAGAGGAAAGGAGAGAGAGAGAGAGAGAGAAACATCAGTGTGAGAGAAAAACATCATCAATTGCCTCCTGTAAACACCTCAAATGGGGGCCAAATCCACAACTGGGGCATATGCCCTGACTGGGAATTGAACCAGCGACCTATTAATGCCCAGGACAATGCTCAACCAACCGAGCCACACTGCCAGGGCTCACCCACTATTTTTTAAAAGATATTTTTATCATTTTTTAAAAATATTTTTTTATTGATTTCAGAGAGTGAGAGAAAGATAGAAACATCAATGAGAATCATTGATCAGCTGCCTCCTGCACGCCCCCTACTGGGGATCGAGCCCCGACCGGGAATCAAACTGTGTGACCTCCTAGTTCATAAGTTAACGCTCAACCACTGAGCGACACTGGCCAGGCTCAAGCACTATTTTTCACTAATTTTAGTGAATAGGTCATATGTTGGGAGAAAAAAATAGTAATTTCACAGAGATAAATAAATATTACATAACTATAGTTTACATATATATTTAAATCCAAGAGTTACCACTCATAAACCATGTTCAGCGAACAATTAACACGTGATCACACCGCATTGTTCGAAGTAACTGGTTCTGTGGTCCCTGGCATGAGTTTCTGGGGCAGTTTTTACTCACGCCAGCAATGTGCCCCCACGCTGAGCCACACTCCAGCCTTGTACATTTGTTTACTCGCAGTGACTGGTGAATGCACGCACTTATTAGACTTACTCAGTACACATTTAAAATTATAGCACTATATATAGAAAACTTTTCTGTGAAATTAAACTTCTCATACATACTCAATTTTTTAAGCTTTTAAAAAATATGTATTTTTATTGATGTCAGAGAGGGACAGGAAGAGGGAGAGGGAGAGAGGGAAGGGGAGAGAGAGAAACATCAATGATGAGAGAGAACCATTGACCGGCCGCCTCCTACATGCCCCCTACCAGGGATCAAGACTGCAACCCGAGCGTGTGCTCCGACGGGGGAGAGCCTGGGCCCTCGCGGTGTGTGGGATGACCCGCAACCAACGAGGCCACACCAGCCAGGTGGTTTATTTTTGCTTTGGTTTCCCTCGCCCGAGGACATAGATCAGAAAACATATTCCCATGAGAAGAGTCTGAGATTTTACTGCCTGTTTTCTCCTAGGGTTTTTATGATTTCAAACCATAAAACAACCTTAAACAATCTCACATCTCAAGCAACTTCATGCCTACTGTCTCCTTTGCACTTGCTGTGCCTTCTGCCAGCAAGCCTTCCCCTCATGTGACCCTGGGCAAATAGGAGTGTCCACCCCTCGGGTTGACATAGAATGAAATGAGCCCTAGCTCGTTTGGCTCAGTGGATAGAGCGCTGGCCTGCGGACCGAAGGGTCCTGGGTTCGATACTGATCAAGGGCATAGGCCCAGGTTGTGGGCTCCATCCCCAGTAAGAAACGTGCAGGAGGCAGCCAATCAATGATTCTCCCTCACCATTGATGTTTCTATCTCTCTCTCCCTCTCCCTTCCTCTCTGAAATCAATAAATATATATTTTAAAAAGAGCAAAATGAGTTAGCCCTGGCCAGTGTGGCTCCATTGGTTGGAGCAAGGTCAGGGGTTCGATTCCCGGTCAGGGCACATACTTAGGTTTGTGGATATGATAAATATTTCTCTTTTTCTTTCTTTCTCTCTCTCCCTCCCTCTCTAAAATCAATTTTTAAAAACACACAAACAAAAATGTCATTAAAAAAAATGAAATGAGTTAACAAGATGTCAAGAATTTTTTTAAAAATATATTTGTATTAATTGGAGAGAAGGGAGAGGGAGAGAGAGAAAAATACCAATGATGAGAGAGAATCATTGATCGGCTGCCTCCTGCACAACTCCTACTGGGGGTCAAGCCTGCAACCCACAGCACGTGCCCTTGACTGGAATCAAACCTGGGACACTTCAGTCCGCAGGCCAACGCTCTATCCACTGAGCCAAACCAGCCAGGGTGAAATGTCAGGAATTTCTGACACTTCTTGGCACACAGCGAGTTCCTTGTGTTCCTATCATTAAAACCAATCTCTTGCAGTTTTATTTACCCAATAATACATACACAGTCCGAAACGCCCTCACTTTGTTTGCTTGTCCATTGTCTGTCTCCTCCCTCAGACTGCTGCTCGGTGACGGGACCTTATCTGTCCTGCTCCCTGCTGTGTCCTCAGCACCCTGCCCAGCGCCTGGTGCACAGTAGATATTCCATGCGTATTTGCTGAGTGACCAAGCAGCCCTGAGACGGGCAGGATGAGCACGGCTAGGAACGTGGTAAAGATCTTGGACTCTGCAGCTAGAATGTCTGGGTTCAAACCCCTCCTCTGCCGCTTCCTAGATGTGCGTGCAGCCAGGGTAGGGTGCTTAGCCTTTCTGGGCCTCCGTTTTCTCCTCTGAAATGGGAATAATAATAGAACTATCTCCAAGATCTGTTGTAAGGATTTGGTGCAACAATATCTGTAACGCACTTAGAAGAGTGAATGGTAGTTGGCATTATTATTATTATTCTAATCCCATTTTACAGAGAACAGAGGCCAGGCGAAAAGGCGTGATGCATGGCAGAGCCTCCGACGCCTAGACCAGGGCTCTGCCCACTTCGCTACCCCTCCTGTCAGAGGTGGGGACTCCAAGAGTTGGGGTTGGGAGCTCAGTCCAGTAGGATGTGGCTCCCCTCCAGTCTAGCCTTTTACACTCCAGCCCCATCTCCCGCCACTCACACTCCGGCACTCAGACACCCCCGCATTCCTGTCTACACACATCCCACCCACTCCTGAGGCTGCCTTTGCTTTCAGCCTGAAATTGTCTTCCCTCCCTTCTCCAGCTGCTTAAATCTTACTCCATCCCACGAGTTGCCAGCTTAAATGTCACAAGCTCTGGGATAGCTCCCAACCCCAAGCAGATTTCGTACCCCTTCCCCTCTGCTTGGTCACAGCCTTCACCTTCTAGGGATCTTGTTTGTAACTTTAAAAAATATATATATTATGTGTGTGTGTGTATAATATATATATTAATATTTTTTATTGATTTCAGAGAGGAAGGGAGAGGGAAAGAGAGACAGAAACATCAATGATGAGAGAGACTCATTGATCAGCTGCCTCCTGAGGATCCAGCCCGCAATCCGGGCATGTGCCCGACTGGGAATCGAACCGTGATCTCCTGGTCCAAAGGTCGATGCTCAACCACTGAGCCATGGCAGCCAGGACTGTTTGTGGCTTCTAAACTGCGGTTCTGTCCTTCCCAGGCTCCCGCGCTCCTCCTTCAGACACGCTTCAAAACTGTCATGAAGCCAGTGTCCTCCAGTGTCTTCTCCCCACACAGGCGTGCTCACCATGGAGGTTCTGGGGCCAGCGTGTGCCCGGCTCAGAGGAAGTGCTTTGTAAGTGTTCGTCCAAGGGGTGCAGGCAGCCAGGGGGAAGGAGCACACCCCAGTCTCTGGCTGCTAGGGAGAGGGAGGGGCAGGCCCAGGATGGGTGGTGTAGACGGGCACCTCGGGTCAGGCCCACCCTTGGGTGGGGCACTTTGGGTGGAGCCCTTATTCCTCTTTCCTGACTGGAGTTTAGAGCCTCATGACACCCCCAGGGGCCTTTCCAGGGCGCGTGGATCGAGCCCCACCCTGGTCACGGGGAGAACAGCCCTGCCCTGAGGCCCAGCTGCCAGGATCCCCGCCCAATCGAGACAAATCCCATCTGCAAACAACTGCAGTTTCTTTTGTGAACGTGTTAGTGCTTGCGCCATGTTTTACCCTCACGCCGGTACCTGTCGCCATCTGAAACGACAGGTTCGTTTAGCGTTCACTACCTCTCTTCTTGCAACAACCCGATCTCCTTGAGAACAGACTGCCTTGTCTGTGTAAAACAGGGGTGGGAACCTGTTTTCTGCCACAGGCCATTTGGATATTTATAACACCATTCTCGAGGGCCATACAAAATTATCACCTGAAAAATTAGCCTGCTAGTCTCGCTGAGGAGCTCCAGAGCAACCTGGAGGTGAGTCCTGGCACAGGTTCTGCTCCGAGCCTGGGCCTGGGGACGGGACTGTGGGGCCACCCCTCCGCCGGTCGTGTGGGAGTCTGTGGGAAAGGACACTGGCCTTTGCTTCTATGTAAACAAAAGCCAGTGAGGACAGCAGAGGTTGTCCTCATCCTTCGGGGTAAGCCGACCTGCGCCTCTGTGGGAGCAGGGAGCAAAGGGCCACTTCTTGTATCCTGCCAGGAGGCCACGGCATATGGGCAATTCCCCCCCAGCCCCTCCCCCCTTTTTAATATATTTTTATTGATTTCAGAGAGGAAGGCTGAGGGAGAGAGATACATACGTCAATCAGAGAGAATCACTGATGGGCTGACTCCTGCACACCCCCTCCTGGGGATCAAACCTGTAACCTGGGCCTGTGCCCTAACCGGGAATCAAACCTTGACCTCCTGGTTCATAGGTCGAAGCTCAACCACTGAGCCATGCCAGCCGGGTTGTTTGTTTGTTTTTTTCCTTTTAAACCTAGTTGCTCAGGAGACATTTTTATTTTGCTGCTTGGTGAGTTATTTGCCAGTCATATTTTTTCAATCCAATCTATGAATAATTCCTACTGCCTTAGGAAATCCGAGTCAGAGCCTAAAAGTCTGAAAATGCTTGGGTTATCATTGATGATTACTGCGTTTGTTTTCAGCAGCTCGTTTGGAACTGGCGGAATCACCTGTCAAATTACAGCTGTGCAATGAGCACCCTGGAAATGGGAACTCTGGAGGGGGAGCCCCGAGTTCCACCAGGAGGGCACCCTCCGTGTCTAGCGATCCTATCGGTCTCTCGCACTATTGTGGCACATTAAGCAGGACACCCATGCTTCCGTTGGTGCCACAGGGTAATGCAGTGGTTCTCATACGTCTTTAGTCTTAGACCTATTTACACTCTTAAAATTATCCACCCCACAGACCTAGTATTTATGTGGGTTTTATCAATATTTCCTGCATCAGGAAGTATTAAATAATTTAGAAATGACAATAATAAACTCATTTTGTGTTTAAAAAAAATAATTAGCCTGCTATAGTTGGTCAAACATTTAATTAACTCACCCCTAATTCCTTGGCAAGGCCAGAGCAAATGATTCTGTGGGCCTTATACAGCCCTTGGGTCAGATGCACTGCCAACCATAGTGCACAGTCTCATAGCCAACCTAGGATGGAGTCAGACAGCCTGGGCTTCATTTCTGACTTTCAGAGCATTTGCAATTAAACGTTAATTTGCAATTAACCCCAACCCTAGTGCACAGTCTCCAGAACGGGGTGGGTCTGGGTATAGGAGGAGTTCAAGAACATTTATTGACTAAATGAACATGCTCAGGCTAGGGGCCAGGGATGAGCAAGGCAACCCATCAGCCTGGAGCTTGGCAGGGGGAGTCCCTAACCAATGAGGACCATGGCTGGTATACCTGCTGTGACACAGTCAGGGTAAAGAGGGGGAACCAGGAAGGGCATGACCATTCTAGCCTGAGGGCAGAGTAGGACCGGAAGAGATGGGGCAGAGCATTTCATGCCAAGAGCAGCCTACGGGCCACGTGGGGCAGGTGCCTTTGGGAAACTGAGTGCAGAGAGGCTGCCAGGTGTGGGGGGGGGGGGGCTGGAAGGACCCTCTGGGCAGGAGTCTCACCCTCCTTGGCCTTCAGGGCCCACCATCGCCACAACGCCTGCCCTAAGACGAAGACTCCCAGGTTAGAGAGCAATTGTAATTAAACGGTTCTCTTTTATCTTTCCCACCACACATGGTGGGTTTACTGCCTTTGTTTTACGGGGAGGGAAAGTCTAGCACCAAAGTCCCAAGGTCAGCCAGCCAGGAAGTAGCAGAGCCGGGATCCAAACTGAATTTCTGGGTGTGAACACAGTGGCCACACAGTAGCCAGTGGGGACCAAACTCACTTCTGTTCGCATGATTTGTGAGCCTGCTTTTTGTCTCCCAGAGAAATCTGTCTTCCAGGACTCGTGCCTGTGCCACCTCCTTCCCCTGCTGCATCCCCCATCTCTCTCTCCCACACACACCTGGGCTCACACTGGCTAGATCGGGAGTGGATAAAAGGTTTCCCGGGCTTCAGAGCACTTTTCTCCACAGACCTGTGGGGGCAGCAGGGCAGGGCCTCTAACCCCCATTTTACAAACGAGAGGCCTGGCTAGTGGAAGGTTGTCTCGCTGGGGAAAGTCATAAATGAAGCCCAGGCTGTCTGACTCCATCCAGATTCTTCCCCCACAGCCTGCCCCTGAAGAGCTGGACCCCTGGGTACTTCTCTCGGCCCCCAGAGCAGCTGTAGATCCAGGGGCATATCGTACCCTGGGGTGGTTGTGCCCCAGGCCTCAGGCCCTGGCCAAGCGGGGCCTGCCCCCTGCACCACTTCCCATGGGCAGTGCTGCCCACTAACCTGCTCTGGCTGGCAGCTGTGCCCACACCTTGTACCTCGGACTCCTCCAGCCCAGTGGGCCCAGGCTCCTGGCAAGTCCTGGACTCGGTGTCTTACCCGCTGTACCTCGAACATGCTGTCCCCTCAGCCAGGCCCACCCACATCCTCTCAGGCAGCCTCGACTCCACTTGCAGCACCCCCTCCCTGTGGCACTGCCCGACTCAGTGCAGTACCTGGTTCAAGTCCCAGCTCTTCCCAGCTGTGTCAGCGGAGTGAGCTTTTACCCCCATGCGTCCTCCTCAACTGTAAAATGGGGACAATGATAGAACCTACGTCGTAGGGCTGCGGGGAGGATGAAATGAGGGACAGCATGTAAAGCTCTCCGTGGCGCCCGACACGCAGCAAGAACCAGACTCAGCTCTTCACACCACCCAGTCTCTGAGCCCCTGCTGTCCTGCACGGCCAGCACTTCTGCCCCAGCCTCTGCGCTCTGTCACAGGCGAGCTCTTTGAGGGCAAACACACATTGGATTTGCCTCTTCGTCCACTGCCCCAGCACAGTGCATGGCACTCGGGGACCATGAGCGACTCGCTGCAGGAGGCGTGGCTGCCTGCAGAGGGATGTGCAGGGCGCAGGAACAGCCTGGGACCCAGTGTCAGAGGGACTGAGCTTGGAGTCCTTTCCTGCCCCACTGGACGTGGGACCTTTGAGAACCCCTTTCCTGGGCTCCTTGTGCTTCATCACCTCAAACGGGAGGGGCAGCATGGCGCTCAGGAAGTGAGGTGGGGACCCTGTGTGACAAATGATGTGCAACCCTGTAGCCTGGAGAGGATGTGCACGGAGAGGGCGGGCAGGCCGTTGCCTCGCGGCACCATGACCCGGAGAGCACTGCGGTGCGGCCCGCAAAGTCCCAAGAAGCTGTTTGGCGGCTATGAGCTTGTTTTCCTGGCCCCACCTCTGCTGCTGGTGGGTGGGGTGGGGGGAGTGAGTTACAGCAGGAATGTCCCGGTGAGGAAAGCAGGTCAACTGCCACCCGCGGCTGCAGCAATGCTCGGAGCCCCTCCCAAGCTCGAGAGGAAAGGGGTTGGGAGTGGCCAGGACCAACTGGCAGGAGGCTCCAGCAGTTCAGCTCCCTGACACCCCTCTCCTGTGGGGCCCCTCTGCTGGACCCCGTGTGAGCATCCCTGTGGGCCATGCTGGCCACGCCTGTGCTGTGACTCCAGAGACGGCCGGGAAGATGAGGAATATCCATCCGCCTTGGGGATGGACCAGCTAAAGCTAAACTAAGCTGAGCTGTTGATTCCTCTAAGTAGCTCAAAGGGGGATGATGGAAAGGGTGGGGGAAGGGATACAGTCTGTGCAAGAGGAGGGAGTGCTGCAGGGGCCTCCTACCTCTGCCCCTGGCAGTGCCAGATGGAACTGGAATCGGTGTAGGCCTTATTGGGGATCAGGTTTGTAGCTGGACCCTCTAGTGGCCCACAGGCTACTACAAACAAACAAACAAACAAAAAACACAACAATAAAAGTAGTAAGAAAGCTCTGCGCGGGACCCTTGAAAGTTGAGTAAGCATGCGTCCTGGCCGGTGTGGCTCAGTTGGTTGAGCACTGCCCTAAGCACAGAGAGGTCACCGGTTGATTCTCGGTCAGGGCACATGCCTGAGTTGCAGGCTCCATCCCCAGTAAGGGGTGTGCAGGAGGCAGCTGATCAATGGATATTTCTGCTCTCACTGATGCTTCACTCTCTCTCTTCCTCGCCTTTCCTCTCTCTCTAAAAAAATCAATAAAAACATTTTTTAAAAAGAAAAAGAAAGTGTTGAGCATGCGAGGCTTTCCGCCACCTGCAGCACAAGCCAGACCCTGGTCTATGTTCGATTCTAAAGAAGGTCTGGAGGGTGGTGGTGGAGGGGCTCCTACCTTTGACCTGTCTTCACAGTCCAGCTACAAGGATGAGGTGCAAAGGGTACCAGATCAGGGAGGGAGGTGTGGACGGAACTGGCGTCTGAGAGACGGGCCTCATCTGTGACCCCTTCTAGGATGGCACAGATGTGAAGCAATTTACAAAGAAACATACCTGGGATTATTACTGGGGTCCGCGAGAATGGGAGTTCACACGGAGATTGGGGAGGAGTCCCGCCCGGGGTTCCTCAGGTCGGCCAAACACAAAGTGAGGCCAGAGGGTATGGAGAGAGAAGGCCGCCAACCCTCACCTACAGGAAGGGAGAATTATCCTCCTCATAGCGTTCTAGCTACTTCTGTGGTTCCAAGCACACCTCCAGCTCCAGGTCCCCTGGAGGACACAGACCATGGGGTCTAGCGAAGTCCTCTGGCACGTCCCCAGCAGAGGGGCAGCCCGGGTCTCCAAACAGGAGGCCATGCTCATTATTTGCGGCTCTCGGACCCACGGGGATACGAAGTCCTAGCGCCCTGGGAGACTGACTTCCTAGCCTGCAGACAGCTGAGTGCTTTTCCAGAAATAGGAATTGGCCAGGCTCCCTGTGTGAGGTACCAGCCCAGCCCTCTTACATAAGAAAGTATTGTTTATTCTCGCTGAGGGTCAGGAAGCCAGCTCCTCCACAGCCACGGGGCTCAGCAGATGGCAGCGCTGAAGCCCAGGGCGCAAGGCCCTTTGACCCTTTTTCCCAGTGGGAATCAAGGCTCATCCACTGAAGGCTACGCTCCACCCAGGCATGGGGGGGGGGGGGTGCGGTGAAAAGTAAAGGGGTTGTGGGGGTGAGGACTATTGCATCTGTGGAGTCCTGGGGATGCCACCTGTGAGCCAAATTCTCTAAGTCTCAATACTTTTTTAAAATTAAAGTATAGTTGACATAGTATTATATGAGTTTCAGGTGTGCGACATACTTCTTCATCAATCTAAGTACTTTTAAGCCAATTTATGGTATATATGAGGGGAGGAGGGTTAGGAGGCCACAGCAAGAGGCAGTCTTCAACTAGAAATGTCCTTCCTAGGTGTTTTGGCATGTGTGTGCAGTTTAGGGCCACTACAAAGGATTTTTAAACAAGGAACTTGAAAACTCTCCTCTTATCCCTCCCCAACTCCCACGTCGGGGCTAACCACTGCTAATAGTTAGTAGACTTCCTTTCAGACATTTTGTGCAAACGTATTTCTAAAATAAAAAGCAAGACCAGCCCTGACCGGTTTGGCTCAGTGGATAGAGTGTCGGCCTGCGGACTGAAAGGTCCTGGGTTCGATTCCAGTCAAGGGCATGTACCTTGGTTGTGGGCGCATCCCCAGTGAGGAGTGTGCAGGAGGCAGCCGATCAATGTTTCTCTCTCATCGATGTTTCTAACTCTCTCTCCCCCTCTCTGTAAAAAATCAATAAAAAATATATTTTTTTTAAAAAAGGACCATACTGAGCATATTATTCTGTAAGCTGCTTTTCCACTTACTACATTGCGGGCTTCTTCTCATGTCCATATGGCATGGGTTTCCAATTTGCCCACCCAGGCCCCCAGTGCTGGACACTTAGGTTGTTTCCGTTTGTCTGACATTATACATCATCCTGCAAACTATCTGGGTGTCCTTGTCCAGCTGTTTCCTTAGGAAAAATTCTGAGAAGTGAAACCTCTGGGTTAAGGGCCTACCCAGTCAAGTGGCCACTCAGTTCAGTTGGGAGGGCCAACGTGTGCAGGCCCCTGTGTTTCCTTCAGTCCATGCCACATGAGCCAGGTAGCCCTCCCCCTGGAAGCAGGACATCACCATGGGCAGACTGAGGCCACACCCCACCAATCCCGTCTCTAGAGGTCTTTACTCCTCATCCCCTTCTCCCACATGACAAAACAAATAAACAAAAACATGTCCAAACCTCTGTGTTCCCCTCCCAGTTAATCAGACCGGAAGACTAGAAGCCCTAATCCGGTTAAGGATGGGGCTGTAAGTTCGTGGCATTCGGGCTGCTGGTCCCTACCACTGCTGAGGCGGAGTCTTACTTACCTGGAACACATCTCCATTGATCGTGGTCCCCATGTCCTCAGGACCAGCTAGAAAGAGAACAAGGAGACAGCATTAGTCGTTGCTCAGCCTATAGCAAGCACGGAATGGTCCTCCCGTAGTGCCCCAAGCCGACTTCTGTTTGTGCCCACGCGTGTACTGACTCCCCCCAACACGGACAGGATGGGCACTGGGGCTCACTCCTCTCACTGCTCCCATGCCTTCTCACAGCCTTTCTTCTCACATTTCATTTTCACCACAGCCTTGTGATGAAGTTGCTACCGATCCATTTTGCAGATTCTCAAACCGAGGCTCAGACAGACTATGTGATTGCCCAAGGCCGTCCAGCCCGAATAGCTCCTCTGGCCTGAAACTGATTTACCCGCCGCCGCTGCAGCTGGGAATGGCCCGGTGGCGCCTGTGCGGGCAGAGGCACTCAGGGCTCAGGGCGGGTCTGCGAGGGCCCAGGAGGAGGGGCCTGCGAGTCTCTGCCTGTCCCTGCGGCACCTTGAGCAAATAACTGCTCCACCTAGGACAGCAGGAACTGCAGTCCCCACCAGGCAGTACCTGCCCTATTTTTCCTGCTTCTGCCCCTCCCCGAAGGATTTCATTTTCCCCTCAACTGTGACTCCTGCTGGTCCCTTTCCCTGATGTCTGATTAGTCACAAATTCTTGTGGCTTCTGCTGCCACAGGGACCCTCAAAGTGGCCCTCCGCTCTTTGCCCTCTGCCCAGGCCCAGCCCCGGCTCTCCCCCTGCTAGCGGCAAATACCTGGAGCAGTCCCCCTGTGTCCTTCCTCCTCCCCTCTGCCTTCCCTGAGCCCTGCAGGGTACCTGTGATGTAGTAAGTGCCAGGAACTAGGTGTTGAATAGACAAACTACAAAATGCACTAAAGAAAGGAAGAACGAATGGCTTCTGCTCACTCACAGGCCTCGCTGACTCCAGCCTCACCCTCTCCCAACCCTCTTTCAAACTCTCTACTCTCTGTTGCTCTCTGCTCTCCACCCCGTGCCCTGCTCCAGCCCCACCTCTCACCCGTACAGTGTGCCCATAAAGCATACACTTACCTACGTCGTTCCTCTAATTTAAAACAGAATAAAAACGAACGCAAAAGAAATCCACTTCCCCTGGGCCACACACAGGGCTGCAGGGCCTGCTCCTGCTTCCGGAACTCAGCAGGCTCTGCTCCCCCTGCCTGGAAGGCCTCCTTGCCCGTCTCCACACGGGCTGCTCCCTTCAGCCTCTGGCTGCCTTACTGTTGGCCTCCCTTCACCACCCCGGATACTCACCCCTCCCCCCCGCACCTGCCCTCCTCAGCAGCATTTTCTCACAGCACAGA
Source organism: Murina feae (assembly GCA_004026665.1). Taxonomy (NCBI): domain Eukaryota; kingdom Metazoa; phylum Chordata; class Mammalia; order Chiroptera; family Vespertilionidae; genus Murina; species Murina feae. The sequence goes on along the minus strand of PVJC01023971.1, from coordinate 2,834 downwards.
GCACGGGTGACATGTTTATTTGTGTCTGTGCTTATTATCTGTCTTCCCCACTAGAACAGACCCTCCAAGAGGGCAGAGACTTTGTTTTGTCCATGGCTGGGGCCCAACACCCACAATCGGGCGCCGTAACAGAAACTCAGTAAATACCTGTCAGATTCCGGACCAGAGCCCCGTGAGGGTCTTTACAACCTGGTCTTGTTCATTTCTTCCTGCCTCACTGCCCACCAGTCCCTCCCACAAGCCCTATTCTGATTTCCACCTTCCCCGAACACATCCTGTACCCCGTGCCTTTCTTCCTGCTTCCCTCTCTGAAGAATGCTCTTAGATCCTGTCATTCTCCAAGACCCGGTTCATGAGCCACCTCCTCCGGGAAGCCCTCCACAGACTGCTGCTTCCCTAGGCACCGATGGAAGGTCTCACCTCTGGGGTAGGAGTAGCCGAACAGCATTCCACGGCGGGATACTCAACGGCAGCCCCTGCCCTCTTGTGCAATTACTCGTGACCTCTCACAGGTCATGCGCACAAAGCTCCTTTATCGGGCTCTGTACCCTGCTCAGCTCCTAAAGGCTCCTGTGCAGAAAGTGTCAACAGCCAGTGTTGGCTAAATGGAAACTGAATTGCTCTTTGGAGGCCAAGTGCTATCTGCAAGGCCTCTCTGCAGCCTCTCAGAACCTGCCTAGCAAAAAGCCACAGGAGGCCCCATGGGAGGAGCACAGGGGCCCTGGCATCCCTTCACCAGCTGGCCAGAGCGGTGAGCAACAGCAATGCTGCTCTCAACCTGGGGGCTGATGGGAGGGACACTTAATCCATGGAAGTCATCCCCGGTTGATATGAATGATAATCACCGCTGTTTCCAGACTCAGGCAGTGATTGATTCTGATGTCATCCCTAGGCATTCAGACGGGGCTTCTCATGGCTGAGTGGCAGCGTCTTCCCCCAGGGCACCTCCTCTACCCGGGCCTGACGTTACCGGGCTCCATTCGGGATGATGCCAGTCTGTGCGCTTGGCCTCTCCGGAGTGGAAGTTGCACCACCGGCTCCACCCTGACCAGCCCCAGGCGCAGGCGCAGGCCCCTCGCCCACAGGCGCGGCCCCCTGGCCTTCAGAAAGCCCCTCGGCCCGTCTCTCGGGTCCGTGAGTGTTCCTCTGGAGATGGAAGGTTCAGCCTCTTGGGGACCCGCACACACCTCCACACAGCGTTAGGAGTATTCGCTCCCACAATGCTTTCTGATCTGTCTACTGCACATTTATAACCACGGGTCCATCATCAGAGGCCAGCAGAACAGGGGCACGGGGACACGGGTTCCAGGCATAACCCGTGGGTGTTGTTTCACTCGGATCCCTGACTCCTTTTGGAACGGGGGCAGACAGGATCCAGAACATTCCTGGGAGCTTACTGAGGCCCCGATGGGGAAACAGGCTCGCCAGGAACCGACTCTGAGTCAGGGACCCGGCTGGGCTGGGCGCTCAGCAATCTGGGTGTGAAAAAGTAACCCTTCTGGGTCCCGCCCAAGGTGATGAATGGAAACAAAGTGTCCATTGCTCAGGCTGGCCCCAGCCCCAGGCCCAGAGGAGAGACAATGCGGCTGGGCTCGGGCTCAGGTCTACACCAGACACCTCTTTCCCCAGGGGCACCAGGGACCCAAGGTCAGAGCACTCAGCACAGGGGTGTCATCTAAGACAGCGGTCGCCAACCTTTCGGACCTCACAGACCACTAGTGGTCCACAGATCACCGACTGGCCATCGCTGATGTAGGAGATGGGCGGTGGCGGGAGCCAGCATCCGCACCCCATCCATCTTGGCGCCTGGCACTATGGGCTAGTCAGGGGGGATGACTTGCTCAGCACCAACTAGGGCTAGAAGGGCAGATCAATTCCATCCCACCTGGCCACCTACTGAGCCACCATCCTGCACTACCTGCTGGACCCCCATGCCCCGCTCAGGACAGCGGCTGAGCATTTGCAGCCGTGGTGGGTGTGAGTCCAGGAGGACCTCAGAGGGCTGTGCCCCACCCCACGTCCCACCCTGTGCCCCACCCTTGCCAGAGCGGGTACCTCCTATCCAGGCTGTCAGCCCCTGGAGCCCCACTATTTGGGGAGAGGCTCAACTCCCAGAGGCCTCTGGCTCCGTGGGCTGACGTTTACCTGCTTCTCCCTCAGAAGTTCTAACTTCGGGGGTCTTTTCAGCAGGGCCTCCCTCGGGCCAAGTCAGACCTGGGAAGCGGATGGTCTCAAGGAAGAGGTGTGGGCAAATGAACACTGGAGTGTGACTGTGGACAGGCATTTCCCAGGAATTCCCTGGGGGGCGTGAAGGTCCGTGTGGAGTGGCTGCTCTGAAAGACTTCCACAGCTGGCTGCATAACAAAAGACTCACTGCCCGCCTCCCCCGACAGCCCATCCCGGGTGACTGCGGAAGGAGCTCAGGCTTGGGAAGCCTGGGATTGGATCAAGGCCCAGATCTGTCACCCACAGCTGTGTGACTTTGGGCAAGACACTCAAGCTCTCGGGGCCTCCAGTGTCTTATATGTTACAGAAGGCTTGTTACAGTTCTCACAGCAGGGGGCTACAGAGATGCTTCAGGCTCCTCAAGCCACGGGAACTGCCTTGGTCATACCTGTGTCCCCAGCGCGCCTGGCGTACAGGAGGCGCTCAGTAAATGTCGAGCGAATACAGCCTGACTCTAAGGAGCTTTACTTGTAAACAGTTTCTTTTTAATATGGAAGTGACCACTTGTTCCAACAGGCCCATAAAACCCCACCGAAATGACAGCATTCACAGGAAGCAAGGGCTGTTTTGGATGCATCTGTGAAGGTGCTATCTACTTTTTTTTTTTT
>PVJC01023970.1:0-25903 GCA_004026665.1 Murina feae | reverse complement strand
CTGTGATCCCACTTCTGGGAATATATCCTAAGAAACCAGAAACACCAATCAGAAAGGACATATGCATCCCTATGTTCATAGCAGCACAATTTACCATAGCTAAAATTTGGAAACAGCCTAAGTGCCCATCAGCAGATGAATGGATTAGAAAACTGTGGTACATCTACACAATGGAATACTATGCTGCTGTAAAAAGGAACGAGTTCTTAGCATTTGCTCATTTGATCTTGACAGTGTTATGGTGTGACAACCATGGGCCTTTTATATAAGAGATAGGAGGTACAACTGAGCTCAGGGTGGGACCTCCCACCAGTGGTGAGCATGATGAAAACCCAGACAATTTGACTCGTCTGTGTTCTTAATCATTGTTATTTCACCTTCCTATTTGTATGAATTAATTCTGTTTCTTAGATTTTGAGCCATATTGTGTTTCAGTATTCCACAAAATATTATTAAAACGTTAAAACTTTCATTACCTAAAGTGAAAAGCTTCCATTATTTTGAAAATGCATTTACAGGGAATACTTCAGTTTTTCAACAATGTCAGACAAACAATATTACATATATTTAACACAATATTGATCTGTAAATGGTGACTAGCTAGAGTAATATAGAAAAATAGGAATTAAAGGAAAACACTTTGTCAGACAGTGAAAGAATTGTCTCAAAGCTCCTGTACTGAAAATATCAGCTCCAAAATGATTCTAAAAAATGTCCCTATCCTGAGACAAAGCAGATCCTCATTGAAATCCAAGAGGGCAAGGATGTTCTTGACCCAACCATTATTTCCAGCACCTAGCCCAATGCAAACTATAAGAGTAGGCACTCAGTAAACATGTGAGTGAAAGAAGCAAGAAATAGTCATATGTTCAATAAGTAAGCCTACAAATAGATGAAATTTGTTAACCAGTTCTCTATATGTGTTTAAATGACTCAGTTTGCCATATTCTTTCATTTCTTCTAATTCTTTATACATGTATATACATATATATTGCATAAGCCACACAAGCTCATATTTACTTATAGATTGCTTGGATTGTTTCCTTCTCATTTTATTTTTAATCTCTTTAAAATTTGTTCTACCAAAAATCAGACATTCTTAATGAAAGAAATGTCACAATTTTTTGTGTGTGTCCTCAATAGAAAACTATACCAGATGATTGACTCTAATCAGACTGTATGATCCATCCATTTGATTTTGTTTCTTCAAAGTTGGGGTCCATCAGTTCATAGATGTATTCCTAGAGCTAAAAATTCTATAGAATTTAGTAGGCACTCAATAAATATCAATGCACACCTGATTATGCAAGGTATATGCAATCCAGCCCTACCATTCATAAAAACCTTTCTATTTTTTTTGTCTTCATACAGAGACCACCCATAAGAGGACCTTTATAGTGTAACTTGCATTTAGATATGGCAAGCTTTCAGAGCCTATGCATCAACCCACTCTCCTTCACACACATACACAAAATTTATTAAAATGCATAGAACAACTTAGTGAATTTTAGTGTCATTCCCTGAAATGAGGAAGATTAGATGAGGAACAGATTTGAAGGGAAAATCAAGTGCTCTATTTTAGTTTGTATGTAATGTAAGAACTGTTGAAAACACTAGATATGTAGACTTTCATTTATAGCAGTTTAAACATTTAAAAATAGTTAACCAAAAAATAAAATGTTTATATACAATGTCATCTAGTTGGGAATCCATAATAGATTTTTTAAATGATTTCTAAGTGCAAATTTTTTATATTAGCTATTGTTAAAATTATTTTTTCTTTTTTTCTTTTTTCTTCTCTTTTTTTATTGCTTAAAGTATTACAACAAATGATAGATAAGTATTACATCAAATGATAGATAGATCTCCATTTTTCCCCCTTTCCCTTCCCCCCTCCACCCTACCCCCCAGTTTCTTGTGTCCATTGATTATGCTCCTATGCATGCATGCAGGTCCTTCAGTTGATCCCTTAATTCCCCCCCCAACTATCCCCAGCCTTCCAGCTGTAGGATGATAATCTGTTCAAAGCTGGTCTGTCTCTGTATTTGTTTATGTTTATCATTTTATAATGGTCTTTATTTTCCATAAATAAGTGAGGTCGTGTGGTAGTTTTCTTTTATTGACTGGCTTATTTCACTTAGCATAATGCTCTCCAGTTCCATCCATGCTGTGGCAAATGGTAAGAATTCCTTCCTTTTTACAACAGCATAGTATTCCATTGTGTAGATGTACCACAGTTTTCTAATCCATTCATCTGCTGATGGGCACTTAGGCTGTTTCCAAATTTTAGCTATGGCAAATTGTGCTGCTATGAACATAGGGATGCATATATCCTTTCTGATTGGTATTTCTGGACTCTTGGGATATATTCTTATTTGCAGATGACATGATACTGTACATAGAAAACCCAAAAGACTCTATTAAAAAACTATTAGACTTAATAAATGAATTTGGCAATGTAGCAGGATACAAAATTAATGCCAAGAAATCTATGACATTTCTATATACCAATAGTGATCTTATAGAAAGAGAGACTGAAAAAGCAATCCCATTTACCACTGCACCAAAAAAATTAAGATACCTAGGAATAAACTTAACTAAAGAAGTAAAAGACCTCTACTCAGAAAACTACAGGACACTGAAAAAAGAGAGAGAGGAAGACCTAAACAGATGGAAGAACATACCATGTTCATGGATTGGTAGAACCAACATCATTAAAATGTCCATACTACCAAAAGCAATCTATAAATTCAACGCACTTCCCATTAAAATACCAATGGCATATTTTACAGACTTAGAACAAACTATCCAAAAATTCATCTGGAATAAAAAAAGATCCCAAATAGCTAAAGCGATCCTGAAAAAGAAGAACAAAGTAGGTGGGATCTCCATACCAGATATCAAGCTACAAAGCCACTGTTCTTAAAACAGCTTGGTACTGGTGCAAGAACAGACATATAGATCAATGGGATAGAATAGAGAATCCAGAAATAGACCCGAACCACTATGCCCAATTAATATTCGATAAAGGAGGCAGAAACATACAATGGAGTCAAGACAGTCTCTTCAATAAATGGTGTTGGGAAAATTGGACAGATACATGCAAAAAAATGAAACTAGACCACCAACTTACACCATACACAAAAATAAACTCAAAATGGATAAAGGACTTAAACGTAAGATGGGAAACCATAGAAATACTAGAGGAATACACAGGCAGTGAAATTGCAAACATGTGCTGAAGGAATTTCTTCACTGATACTGCTCCTAGGGCAACAGAAGCTAAAGAGAAAATAAACAAATGGGACTACATTAAAATAAAAAGCTTTTGCACAGCAAAGGAAACCATCAACAAAACAACAAGAAAGCCCACTGCATGGGAGAACATATTCGCCAATGATATCACCGACAAGGGTTTAATATCCAACATTTACAGGGAACTCATACAACTTAAAATTATTTTGACATATGGTTTTCAAAAGAAATAAGTTTTTTTTCTTCTCACACACACACACGCCTGTGCACGCGCACAAGCATGCACAGACACATGCAAAATCATGCGCCCACACACACAAGCACCACCTACATGTCAGAGCAATAATCACTGTATGATATTCATGTAGACAGAATGTAAAACACATATGTAAGTAATACATCTTAACTTTTAGAATGAAAGTGGCTTTATGCTTCAGAAAACGCTAACTCATTCTCTTAGAAAACCTTAGCAATATCTAATAAAAGGAGGTAAAAAATCCAACTTTCTATTCACCTTTCACAGAATTATATACATGCAGGAACATTTTGCCACATTTTATAGCATATTAATTTTTCTAATATTTTGTAATATTAGAAACATACTTTATAGTATGCATAAAATATAAAACACACATGTATGGAATGGATTAAAGAATTTCAAAAACTTCATGTTGAATTTGAAATCTCTGTAGCCACCCCCCCCCTTTTTTTTATACACCTACCTTTATGGTGATGTTTTTTTTAAATAAGGATTCTTATCTACTCTGTAATTGTCATAAGAATTGGAACAAAATATCTAGCTACAAATACTGATCTGATAAATACATGCATTTTTGTCATATTGCTTGCAATTAATTTTTGTTCTCATTTTTTGAGTTTTCATCTTGAGTCAAATGATTGATATAGTAGCAAATCTATGTATACTTTATGATAATAAAGCAAATAAAACTTAATTTTTTATTGATCTCAAGTTAGAGATTCCCACACAGTCACATTTACAATTGTTCATGGCTTATATTTGAATATTCTGGCTGCAGTTTCTAGATGTGTTTGCTTTACTTCTGAAATAAACCCGTATCTAATAGCAACGCTGGTACTGCCATTTCCATATCCAGTTCCAGGCCCTTCACTTCCATGCCAACATGCGACAAAGGAAACACTTCCTAGAGCTTGGGGAGAGAATTGGCTTCTCCACTTGGCAACAGATCCTGTGTTGATGATTTTTAAAAGAATAAGTGTTCAGTTCAAGAGCCCTAGAGAGGATGAGGACTGCAGTTCTGGTCATTTGAGGGAAAAAGGAAAGGGATTTTTTTTAAAGCTGGGGGGAGGGGCATGGAATAAAAACATTTCCTTTCATTTAAAAAAAATTAAAAAGCAAAAACAAGTTTTGAGTAAGAACATATGTAGCTCCTTATAATTAGAAGAAAAGCACAGACACATAGATTCATGTCTTTGATGTCTTTGGACTTCAGATCGATTATACACATGCTAATGTTCAATTTCCATAAAAATAAAGCAAATGACAATTATATGTTGGCTTAATTTTGTTATGACAAAGACACTCTTCAGACCCTTTAGCAAGAAACTTGGCACTATTCCATGAGGGTTCTTCACTCCTAGAATATACAAACTCCATGAAGAAGAGATTAACTAATTTGTGTAATAAACAGACCCAATATCGCCTCACTGGACTTTTGGGTCTCAGCTATCCTTTAATCAAGAGAGGATACAGAACCATTGGGGGTATGTCAATCTCCCTACACACCAGAGGCCTATAGAGAATGAATTAGGTATGAATTTCAAATCACCAGACCTTTGGATCTTTCAGGTGTCCTGGAAAGAGTTTTAGAACCTATGACTGACTCTACTTCTCATAGACTACTTTTCTCCAATTTCTATTTGTCTCTTTCAAGGAAAAGAATGCAAGGTCATTTTTCAGAATTTAAAAGATGTTGCCCAATGTAACTTTATCATTTAAAAAGAATTTAAATCACCCTGTTGAAGAAGGTAAATTAAAATTTGAGCAAAGGTAGATTTCTAAAAACAATCAAACAAAAACAATGTAATAATGAGAAAAAAACTGATTTCTCACTAAATAACTGTGTGGCTTTGATTAGCTCACTTCACTTCTTTTGGTTGAATTTCCTTTATACAATGGAAGGCTTCACCTAGATAACATTGAGGTTCTTCTACTTCTAAAATTCTATGCCTGAGGAAGGTTGCTTGCTATGTAGGGCTGCCATAGCTTATAAGCACTCACTGGAAAATCACAACAGGATCGTGGCATCCATCTCTAGCATAGATATAACTTCAAGTTAATCTCCATTTCTTACTCTTTTTATATATACCACAGGCCCGGTGCATGAAATTAATGCACAGGGAGAGAGGGTTCCATCAGCCCATCCTGAACCCTTTCCAATCCAGGACCCCAGGATCAGGCCTAAACCAGCAGTCGAACATCCCTCTCACAATCCTAGACCACTGTATCCTAACCGCTCCCCTGGCTACCTGCCTGGTCACCCCTAACTGGACCCCTGCTGGCCTGGTCTACCCTAACTGCCTCTGCCTGCTGTCCTGATCACCCCCAACTTCCCCTCAACCACTGCCAGCCTGGTTACCTCCAACTGTCCTCCCTGCTGGCCGGGTCATCCCACACAGCCTGCTGCTCAGTCATTTGGTCACCCCTCACTAAGCCCCCTGCCAGCCCGGTTGACCTTCGCAGCCTTTTCAGTCATCCATTCAGTTGTGATGGTCACTTAGGCTTTTATATAGATAGACTAGAGGCCTGGTGCACAAAAATGTGTGCACTCAGGGGGGAGAGGGTGTCCCTCGGCCTGGCCTGTGCCCTCTTGCAGTCTGGGACCCCTTGGGGGATGTCCACCTGCTGGTGTGCCTGGCCAGCCTGGGTGAGGGGCTTATGGCTGTTTTCAGGCTGGCCAAGCCCCCCAGAGGATCCCCAGTGGAAAATCTCACCCCATGGGGGTGTGGTCAGCCTGAGTGAGGGGCTGAGGGTCGTTTTTAGGCTGCTCACAGCCACTTCAGGGTTCAGATCCCTACTGGGGTGTCTGGCCAGCCTGGGTGAGGGGCTGAGGGCCATTTTCAGGCTGGTCACAGTCCCTACAGGGTCCCGGTCCCTACTGGGGTGACTGGCCAGCCTGGGTGCAGGGCTGATGGTTGTTTGCAGGCTGGCCACAGCTCCCATTGACCCAAGGTTTTAGTGAGACTGGCTGGAAGCAGGTTTCTGGGGTGTATTTATCTTTTATAATTGAAACTTTGTTACCATGAACAGAGGCCATAGCCGGCCTAGGCAGGCAGTTTCCTCCATCGCTGGTGCAACTGAAGCCCCTTGTTTGCTCTAGCTCCATGGCTGCTGGCCCCCATCTTGGCTAGGTTAGTTTGCATATCATCACTCTGATTGGCTGGTGGGTGTGGCTTAGGTATAATGGAGTGATGGTTAATTTTCATATTAGATTAGATTAGATTAGATCTTTTGAATTGATTTCAGAGAAGAAGGGAGAGGGAGAGAGAGATAGAAACATCAATGATGAGAGAGAATCATAGATTGACTACTTCCTGCAAGCCTCACCCTGGGGATTGAGCCTAAAACCTGGGCATGCACCCTGCCCAGGAATAGAACCAGTGACCTCCTGGTTCATAGGTCAACACTTAACCAGCTAGTCCATCTCTTACTCTTGATAAAAGGTGGAAGAGGCCACTCAGGCCCCAGAAACAGTAGAGTTGACAAGGAGAAGACTTGCTGAAGAAAATCATCTCTCAACTCCTATACATCCTCTCTTCTCATCATCCTCTCCCAATAGATGAGATGACAATGGGTGGAGAGGACAAGGAGGCTTCCGGCAGTGGTTTGCTTGTGTTGCTGTGCTGTGCTGTGTAGTGTTGTGTCATGTCATGCCGTGTTGTGTTGTGTTATATTGCAGTAGCCATATACTAGTGGTTATCAACTGAAACATTTTGTCTGTTAGATCAATACTGAAATGACCTTTGGAAATAAAAAGATACTCAAACATAAAATAGTTGCTTGCTGAGAAAAAAGCTAACGAACTCAAAAATGCACACGCCTCTCAGAAACACACCTTAACAACTACCGCATGGGCTCCTGGTCCAATGCTAAATAACCTTTTTAAATTCAAAGCCAAATCTGTAATCTTCATATGATAGAATGCAAATGCACATGTTTATACTTAAAATGAAAGGCAGGTTAATATAAAGGCATTTTTATGTCTTTCAAATGCTACATTAAGTGACACAAATCTCCTGAAGATGGTATTAATTCCCTCTAATAATAATTTCTGGGTCATTAAGTTCATTGCATTTTACTTTACACTCTTCTTATCAAGTATACAGAACCCTGTGTGATTTCCCCCAGGAGCCCAGCTGCCATATCAGAAAAGCTCACACTTTCAAAGGATTAATCACACCTCTCAGGTGCTTTTAAAATCCCTCACTAATCTCCACACTTTCACTTATGCTGACCCTGTCTGGCCATGCTTCTGTCTGCTAGAAAGCCTACACTGACATGGGGGAGGAAGGGCAGCCCTCTAGCTCACTATAGATGAGGAGCAATTTTGCAGGGGCAAACTGGATAAGCCAACTCATATTTCTTTTATTTCTTCTTCACCTGGAAGAAATAGCGAAAATAAAGGTCACGCTCATATGAATAAAGTGGACTTTTAATGAAAAACACTTGAAAGGATGTGACTATTTAGAAGAGAAATCCTAATTCATGACTTCATCCAGCTATGTGCACTCAGAATACAGCAGCCAAAGAATTAGTCTGATTGGTGGGAGCGGAATTATTCACTATTTTAATCTGTGTCTTTCTTAATAATGTTAAATTTATTTAAGTTATTATTGACATTGTTTCATTTGTAAACTGTAACTATTGCTCCAAGATAATATTAATTATTGATATTAATCAAAAAATCCTTAAACGCATAGTTCCTCCCTTGAATGTGACAGATATACATTTGTTTCTCACCTAATATATGGTGGGGTTTTTTTTTTGTTATTGATTTTTTTACAGAGAGAAAGGGAGAGTGATAGAGAGTTAGAAACATCAATGAGAGAGAGGCATCGATCAGCTGTCTCCTGCACACCCCCAACCGGGGATGTGCCTGCAATCAAGGTACATCCCCTTGACCAGAATCGAACCTAGGACCCTTGATTCCACAGGTCGACACTCTATCCAATGAGCCAAACCAGCTAGGGCTATATGGTAGTGTTTTAAAAAGATATTACAAATCAATAAAGTTTATTTTGCTTTGAGAATTATGATTTTTTTGACCAGGTGTACCTTAATTAACTGAATTGGAATTCATTCACTTATTAATCATCCAGTGTGTGTTTCTGTGAAGAGGGTAAAAAAAAATGATCATGGATGTAACCTCTAATCACAGTGAACATTCTGGATACAGTGCCGAAGTTGAAAAGCTGTGTGCTTGGTGAGAAACTTCCTCAGTTCCGCACTAGCTACAAAAATCTAACCACATAGAATGTGCATATTAGTTTCCATGCATTCATCATAGGTAATCATTTTTGAACCACATTTTCTATAGAAACCTTAGAAAGGTAAACAAATCTCCAAACTCCAATGGCTCTTTCATCCATCTATACAATCTGTAAAATGGGCTAATGGTTCTCTGAGCTCTGCCAGGATTGAAGTGAATATTTTTCATGATTAAAAACAAAACCCTAACTCTCCAGTTTCAAAAGGTTACACATGCAATGTGATACAAATGTATTTAGCATACTCAAATGTGCAAAAAATTTAGGTTTTTAGGTTTTTTTGATACTTGATCGCATCTTCCTTGCATGCTCCCACTCCACTGAGGGCCAGAAAAACAAATTAGCCAATTAATGTATCTCACCTGCTCTCTGGTCTATCTCCTCTTCGTTTACAATAGTCCCTTTCAGATAGGTCACTTCTCCACTGTTCCCAACAGGAACAGCTGTGCTGTGGCCACAACGGGAGGTGCCACGCATGTTGTTCTCTGGATTTTCCCTGGTCATTGGCATCCTGTATGGTTCAGCCTGCCCTGATGTGCTCGATGTTTGCAGCTAGTGAGTGTGGTTCCTTCTGAGCTGGATTAGAACCAGGAGGAGTGCCCACTGGCTCAAACCCCTCTATGTTTCTCACACCATTGAGAGACTCAAATCTGCTTGAGAATTTCATTTTATCACTCACCTGAATGGCCCATCCGCAGTGACCATGGCAACATCTCCAGCAAGCTCTTCGTCCAGCATCATCTACTTTCCACAATTTCCCCAAGGACCACGGGCTCCTGGATACCATCCACCTACATATGAGCTGGCAGAGTTGAGGTTCTCCCTCTCTGCCTCAGCTACCAAACAGTTTTATTCTGATAGGCACGAGGTCCCGAAGCGAATATGGGCAGAGCCCTCTGCTTTCAGCCATTTTTACAGCCTTCCAGGATGTTAGTTTCATGTGCCTCATCTAATACCCCCACTGCTTTGTCCTAGCCCCTGAGACTATTCATTTCTCGCTCAGGGACATTGGAAACCCCTCTGTAGGACCTCAATGTCTCCAGGGTGAGTGAACTCACATTCTAAGGGAGGCCTTCTTTCCTTGATTTATATTCTGGTTCCTAGAAACAGACTGGGCGGTCTTTCTGATAAAAACTACTTTTTACTTTCTAGATTTCATAACCAGGTGACTGTGGGGTTCTCAGTGGCTGGGATTTTTCTACCTTCCTGTTCTTTGCTTTCTGGGGAAATAGGAGAACCTGTTCCAGCAACACCTAGTCTCAATTCCGACATGAAATATAGTATGGACAATCTGTGCCATGGTTTGTAAATGATCAAATACTGTGGCTCAGGTAGAAAGGTGGCCTTGAGGGGGAGGACTAGAAAATAGTCAAGAGAGAATGAATCCAAATTCCTAACAGATGCTTATTTTTTCTCTTTATAGTTATGCTGTTTCACATATTTAAATTGTTGATTTATTTTTTTCAGAAAAGCTTTGAAGTGGCAAATGTTAACTAAACCTTATGTTCAATTTCATGTTTTATTGACAAGATGAGATGCCTTTTTTAAAATTTTCTGGACTTTAGAGTATAAAAGACTCTTTCAACTGAATAACTTGATGATAAAATATTTGATGGAATTAAAAAATATTTCAGTGTCAGGACCTTTTTTAGAGAAGTTGTGTTTCTCTAAAGATAAGCACTTTCTCCATGATAATGTTTCTTCCCTCCTTCAGACACTTAATTTTATATGACAATCTGAGCATAACCAATCAATCAGTGAATGTTTACACAGTGCACTCTCTGGGTGATCGTAATGCTAAGTCATGGAAATCAAAGCTGACCTAGTCTTTGCCCTCATGAAGCTTATAATCTGGCAATTATTTACTACAGACAATGCTGGCTGTGAATTTAGTATAATGAGGTCTGGCCTGCCTACCAGCCAAGTAGTATATCAGCATAGTCTTGGTTGATTGTGTAGCTTTTCTAAAACTTGATTTACTCTTCTATAAAATGGGGATAATCCCAACTGTCCCATCTCTTTTAAGATATTATCATGAAGCTCAGATAAAACAAACCACAAATGTGAAATCACTTAGTGAACATTAGAATCCTCTGCAAAGACAAAGTGGTAGAAATAGCATGATGAGACGTGCAAAATCTGTGTGCTCATCACAATACTGACAAAATTACAATATGAACCAACGCTGAAAATATATTCTCTGCTCAGACAATGCATTTTTCCGCTTTGGTGGATGTAGTTGAATAGCCCTTCTTACACACTGAAGAAGATTAATTTTGCTTCCAGCTAACTGGTACTTTGTCTAAAGACATAGAAACCCAAAACTGTAAATCAAGTCATAATGAAATAATACTCTACTGTATATTGTTTACAAGTTTACAAAACACTTTTAATTATTTACCTCATTTAGTCTTATTTAATTCTGATCTTAATGTCTTGTCTGAATGGGTCATTTTATTATTATGTAATTTCTTGGCAAATATCTTCTAAACACGTAAAATGCAAAAAAAAAAAAATGCCAAGTACCTTCAAATATTGTCTTGAAAATAGAAATTCTAATCAGCTTTAGGAACTTCCACATTCAAAAGGGCCACTTTTTTACAAAATAAATCTTTATTGTTCAGATTATTACAGATGTTCCTTTTTTAAAACCCCATAGCTCCCCTCCACCTGGCTCCCCCCTCCACCCCATGCCCTTACACCAACCACTGTCTTCATCCATAGATGTAAGATTTTTGTCCAGTCTCTTCTCATCATACCCCTCACACCCCCTTCCTCCTGAGAATTGTCAGTCCGTTCCTTTTCTATGCCCTTACTTCTGTTCACCAGTTTATTCCGCACATCAGATATTTCTACTGACTTAATTGTTATATTCACTGGTTGGCCACTTTTTAAAGGCAGCCTGTCCGATGCAGTGTTCTATAATGCGTTTCCCAGGGCCACGCAGTGCTTTCCCTTGACTGGGTACCACTGCTGATGAAGGCTCTCGCCACTAATGTAAAATTCATCAGAGTTGGATCAGACCTTCCAGGGACCATGGTGAGGCTCTCAATCACTGAGGCTGAGGCTCCTCTGCTAACACTTTAATGCAGGAAAATGGGACGAAGGAAGAGATTATTTATTCCAAATAAAACAAGAGAAATCAGCTAACAGGCAGTACTGACTTACTAGAGACTCTTGGTAAAAAGGAGTCTGGAAAGGACAAAAATAATTCTGAACTACACACTTCTTGGATTTTTACCTAAATATAATCCAAGTGCAGAACAATATTTGCTCTAATGTGTTATCACTAGTTTATTCTGTTTCTATATCTGTGTAAACTATGTTTTAAAAATATTCTCTGTGAAAACTGAAGCTATATATATATACAACTGAGTGTATTTCGGATTTACTTTCATTCTATAATGAATCTCAAAATTTTTTTCAAAAGACTGTATTTTGTCAATGTTTTATTTTCTTGAAGTAATCAATAGCTCCATAACTTTTTCTTAGTTTTTCTAGGATAAACCATGGCTCTTACCAGTAGAAAGTGTCTCATATATCTTCACAACACCATAACACCTGATTTGGTGCTTCTATGTCATAAGATAGTCAGGAATTTCTTATTGAACAGAAGACAATTTTTCAGTAATGACTTCAAATACTTTCAAAACACAACAACTTTGTGTTGAATTGCATTTATGAAAATTATCTGGAAGAGGATTATTTTGAGGAGTGGGAAAACTTGTGAGAATACTTTCAGTTATTTGAGATTTTTTAAAAGGCTATAAAAACTGAATTCTATGAAATGATGCTAGAATTGCAAATGAACCTCAGTTACTAACCTACTTGCTGGATATCAGGTGCATCTATCAAAACAGAAAAAGGAGACTTAGAAGTCAGAGCTGATTGATAGCCACACACTGGACTTAGTGCACAGCTTGTCAGTGCAGAAAGGGGGTGCAGTGAACCCAACAACCTCACCTGAGAGAGCAAACCAAGACTCAGGCAAGTTAGGAGACTGCACAAGTCTGCAGGACCAGCTAGGGGATGAGGAGGAAAAAGAATTAAATGCTTGTATGTCCTAGGCACCTTATTCTATGCTCCAACATTTATAAATTATTGCTACCGTAGAAATCTGAACAATTTAATGACCTCTTGAATCAAAATAATTAAAATCATTAAATCGATGTTAAATTTGATATTTTTTATGTTTTGAATGATTATTTCTTAATAGCATCATTTGTCACCCTGGCCTAGTAGCTTAGTTGGTTAAGTGGAATCAACATTTTTCCTTCTCTCTCTCTCTCTCTCTCTCTCTCTCTCTCTCTCTCTATATATATATATATATATATATATATATATATATATATATATATTATATCTGTCTCTCCCCCCACCTCTCTCTCTCAAATCAATTTTTTTAAAAAAATTAAGTAATGTTTGCCTTCATTATGCAGTACATTGACCAAATTCCAGGTATTGACCTTATCCATGTTACTCAAACTCTGATCTGTGGCTAGCCCATTCATAAAATAAACAAAATAATACCTCCTTGGTATGGCAGTCATTCCATTGCTCAGAAATATTCCAAACATTCCTCTCGGGACACAAGATAGAGATGAGTTTACCTCTCATTCTCCTGAAATTAGACAATGCACATGTCACTAACATGACAACAGATGTAAGCACATGTGACATGTGTCAGTTCGAGGCAGAAAACTTTAAGAGTTAGCGTGCAATTTGCTGGTTCTTTTCCACTGCCACAGTAATAAGCAACCTTCCAAGTGGTTTCAGAAGCTGCCATCAGTCTGTATCCTTGAGTGAAAATAATGTTGACCATCACCCTTGATGTCTCAGAATGGACATGTAGAATCAGTAGTAAAAAGAAGAAAAACATTGCTTTTGCTTCAAACCACTAAGTACTGGTGATAATTTGTTATCACGGCATAACCTAGTCTGACCTGACTGATTCACCTTTGGGTTTCTTCTAGCATTAAAACTGTTATGTGTAAAGTCACCAATTTTCTATAATAGGCACTCAATCCAGTAATGTCAACTAGTTCGACTACCAGTAACAGTAATAGCACTTAGTAGCTCCCACAGCAAGTAATCATACTTATTGTACATAACCGAATTGCACACACACACAAAATTGTCTTATACCACTAATACACACACAGAGACACACACATGCACACACAGCATTTTGTACCTAAGTACTAATAATTTATTTGTGTAGAGGACTTTGTCTAAGTACTTCAGTCTTTTATTTCACTTGAACAAAAACTACTATGAAGTATAATATACTTAACAGATGAATGCCCTTAACCTCTTATGGGACAACTGTCCCCTTTGAAAAGTTAATGAAAGTTAGAAATCTTCTCTTCAAAAAGTCACATGTAATCACAAATGCATATTTTGCACATAATCATAGGAGAATTAACAAACTCACTGTGGCCCATGAAAGAGCCTTAGCCAAAAATTTTGACATTAACATTCTATGATATTTCCACCTTTACTAAGGTTCTGTAGCATATTAACATACTTCCTATATCACACATAAGCATTTCTTGAATAGTTTGAGGAGCCAAAGAAAGAGAAAAAAAGTGCCATGAAACTATAAAATACACATCCCATCTTATGCAATTTGTGTAGGAGAAGCTCTAATAATCCCTGTCTCTTACCCTGAGCTCCTCAAAGGAATGAGATGTTCCTCTCATTGCTCAGTATTTGAAGGTTCCATATGAACAATAACTTTAGAACTCCCATAGGCAAGGGCCACAATGGAGGAGGAAGAGACAAAAATAGTGCTAAATGACAGTGAAAGAAACGGGGGCTGTTGGGTCACTCAGTGGCAGAAAATGCAGAGAACAGTTGCCCAGTGTTGAGATTTACTCTTTGTTCAGGCTGAATCTACACACTTAGAGGATTCCACTGGCCTGCAGAAGCAACAGAGTCTTGTGACTTAGGGTAAGAATGATATACCGGTCTTTAATCTTCGATCTAAAACCGAAGATATTACTTCAGCATTTAGTACAACCAATGGCGAAGGTAAAGAGCAACCACAAGTTGATTCAGCAAATTGGATTCTCCTCAGTGCCCATTTGTAGCCTGTAGGCATAGATTTATAGGGTGAGAATGTCTTACTCATTATTGGATTTTACAACCCGGATTTCTCAGGAATCTGTGTTAGACCTGAATTCACTTCTTAAACCAGAAGCAGACTAAAGAATTAACTTTAAGATAGAAGTTAAAATTCTCAGTAATGGAGATAAGAGGTTTATCATTTTTGTATAAAGTACCCAAGCCTATCTGTGGACTATCTCCCTGTGTTCTAAATGAACTGTGGCTCTGAGCCAGCCGGGTTCTGCGTTCTTATCAGCCTCCATGGTGTGCACATAGCAACACACCACAGAAAGATAAAGGTCACTGATCTTTGCAGCATGGCAAGAGTTTTGATGAAGATAGTAAAAAATCCACATGGTGAGGACTTAACCCACTACCTAACACATTGGTAATAATTTCAACTGAACACTTTCTTCATTTTTCTACCTATTTTCCCACACACTTTTGCCTAGGACCTTGGCATGTTAGTGTGTATGTTCAGTGTGTTACACATTTCTACACACATGCACATACACAAGGGGTGTCAGCATCCATATCTTGATAAACATAAGAATTTTATGTACACTATCCAGAACTTTGCTTTGCTCTTTTGCTTTATAGAGCATCTTGGAGATGTTTCCATATTGGCATATATAGATTAACTTGTCTTTTTCTAAAAATTAACAAGATTAATGCGTGCACTTTTTAAAAAATGTATTAAAAGACTATAGATGGGAATAAAGTGAAAACTAGGTGTCCCTCCAACCTCAAAGCTCTGGTTTCCTGGTGTCTTAGCCCAAAGGCAGTCCCTGGTCAAGCTGTTAAATAGAACTAGTGTAAATACAAGATGGGTCAAAAGGAGGTTTACAGTTGTTCATCTGAAAAATAATACAATGAATAGATAATAGTACAAGAATAAACTCTGTGTATACTCACAACTGTAAACCTACCTTAGCCCCACGCTGCATAAATATATATGGGCAAAGAATGAGAGAGGGATTTAAAGATGGCTGTTAATTATTTGCTCCTCTCCCATGCGCAGGTGGGGTCTGCTTTTCTACCCCCTTGAATCTGGCTGGCCCTGTCACTGCTTTAACCAGTTGAATATTGCAGAGAACATCAGTTACTGTTCTGGGCTAAAGCTTTGGAGGGAGCTAGCTGCCTGCTGCTTCTCCTTGGAAATTAGATGTCAAGTAAGAAGGCTCCCTACTCAGAAACCGACATGCTATGAGGATCATTCCAATCACAACACACTCCACAAGCAGTGTTCAGGGCCAGATTATCCACACTCTTATCATAAAGCATGTTATCCCATTCAGTTGGTTTAATATATATATATATATATATATATATATATATATATATATATATATTATGGCTAGTTTTAAAACATCTTTTTGCAGTTTTGACAGGTTGTCTATGTGCTTGTGTGTGTTTTCTCTGTGAAATACTTGTTCATTTATTTTACCTTCAGATTGCTCTTTTTAGTGAGTTTTATATAATGAGAAAATTACTTTTATTCTATGAATAAATTGTTAACATAGAGTTAACAACTTTTTCACGTTAATATTAGTCTCTTCCCATGTTTATTTTAGCTAGTTTATATTTTATGTTTTAAATTTAATATTTAGAATATCTTTAATATATATAGCTGTCATAAGTGACATAGGATCCAGTTATAGCCTTTTCCAGGTGGCTATTTTTCTCTGATTATTTAAATGCAAACTTTGTATACTAAATCCTCATGTCCGTTTGAATTTTTTTTTCTGTCTTTTGACCCAGGCACAAATAATTGGATTTAGTTTATTTCCAATCTGATAATTTTCAATATGAAATAATAAAATCATTTGACATCTATAGATGCCATTAATAAATGTGAGTTACCATTTCAATGAAAAGATTCTAGCAAGGTTCATATAAATTCAAAAAGATCATCAAATTATAATAATATAATATTATTCTTCAAAACCTATAGAGATATTTTTAGAAGTTCAGATTCTCTGAAGAACAACAAAAAAAGAAATGGCTCTTTTCTTTAATGCTTGAAACACAATAGTATGTTTTGTAACTTTTTGCATTTGCAAGTTAATTATAAATTCTCAACATATAAAATGAAAGGTTAAGTTATTTTAGCAGACATGGGCCAATTTTCTCTGGAAAAGTAAAAGTAGCCATTGAAATGTATAATTATTTGAAATCATAATGAAAGCACATGGTTCCACTGTTTTGTATTATAGTTTTTTCTGCTTTATATTATAATTCACTTTAAAATGAATGTCCTTCTTTTCCTCGTGAGCAGGAAGTTTAATTATTAAAGCAAAAATATTACAGTGCATTGAATATAATGTGTGTTAAGTAAATGTCAGATCAGTGATATATATGCATGGACCCAATGTCATAGACTTTTATTTGAAATTTCATCAAACTCCCAAAGTCAAAGACAAAGCATGCCATGAAAAAAAATTAAAGATCACTGTACAAAATTGTCAAAAGTATTGTTTATTATTGCCTCCACACACGGCCAGACTAAAGATAATGATTTGGAAATTCATTAAGCATTTATCTATAACCACTATATTATGCATCTATTTTTTCTCTATATACACTTATCTTTTAATTAATTTATTTAGTTAAACTCATAGACACAGACAACAATATGGTGGTTACCAGAGGGAAGTGGGTGGGAGAGTAGTAAAGGGTGATGGGGAGCAAGTATCCAGTGACAAAAAATGATTTGACTTGGGGGGGTGGGCATGCAATGCAAAATACAGATCATGTATCATAGAAATGCACGCTTGAAACCTGTATGATCCTATTAACCAATGCCCCCCCTACATTTAATTTAAAAATACTGCAAACATATCTTTTTTAAAAAAATATTTTATTGATTTATTTTTTTTACAGAGAGGAAGGGAGAGGGATAGAGAGTTAGAAACATCAATGAGAGAGAAACATCAATCACCCGCCTCCTGCACACCCCCTATTGGGGATGTGCCCACAACCAAGGTACATGCCCTTAACCGGAATCGAACCTGGGACCCTTTAGACTGCAGGCTGATGCTCTATCCACTGAGCTAAACCGGTGAGGGCTGCAAACATTTCTTAACTAAAATTTATTCATAAACAATTTATATCTACGCTCTGTTGGAATCCGGAGATGAGATGAAGAGCAGACAGAGCCTTTAACAGGTTTTTATTCAGGACATTGAATAAAGAAAGACTTACTAAGAAAAAACACAAGCAGTGCTATCCTAAAGGTATGTACACGGGATTAGAGGAGGGGGCATCCAATGCACACAGTAGTATGGGAATAACGTGCACACAGATAGGCAATAGAGCTGGTTTGTGCAATAATGGGGGAATGCACTCCAAACAGAGGGAACGGGTTAAATGACACTGTGGGCAAGCTAAACAGGCAAACAGAACATCTTTGTTGGCTAGGAAATGAGTCTTCTGCGTTTAGGATTAATAACTATGTGTTTCACTGATCAAAGTTGGTATATACTTTTTTCTCCTCCTTTCACTTTTGTCCTGGCGAAGATAAGTCAGGGACCTTTGCCGTTCTTGTTCTGTGCCGCCCTGTGTATTAAACTACATACAAAAGAGAAGCTCAGCTTCACTATTCACCAGCCCGAGGCGTGGAACTTTTATTGAAAAAGAAGGAGAGGACTTCTATGAGAGGCAGTAACAGTTTATTTCTCAAGGTAAAAAATAGCCATGTAATAGCAACGTAAATATATGACTGTTGACAATGTAAGTGCCATGTAACCGTAGAGTAATTATCTAGTTCTCTCCTTTTTTAAAACAAAGACCAAGCTGAAAGTCTAAGAGCTGCAAGTTGCATGATGATTATTCTGTTCATTACTTGGTAACTGGAAGTATAATTATCAAGTAATCTGCATGAACATAATTACGTATTTACATAGTCTTTGCCATGTAATTATAGAGGAGTTCGGTGATTATACAGTACACTCCTTGAAAAAGAAAGTGATACCAAAAAACAAAAAAAAAAAATCTGTGTGAAGTAGTCATCTCCAAGAGAAAAAATTAAACATGCACGTGATTTATCTTAGAAAAGTCCTAAATCATAATATAAGTGAAAACAATAAAAATTAGATCAATTTTCAATCATGAAAACAATCAGAGTCCATTTCATGAATTCAGAAGCCTGCTGAGATAGATGGTCAAATCATTTCATCTGTTAAAGTGCCCAAGAAAAAGAGTGGAATTTGCTTTCTTATTTCAAAATGAAGGGTTTGTATGTTTATTCGTCTAATCATCTTTATCTCAGTCTTCTTTTTCTGGCGATTGAAAACTCAAGTATCTTTTTAAAAGCCTGAGGTGTTTAATAAGTTTGTAAGAAAAATGAGAAGGAATAAAACTACATAATATTGGTCACTTAACAAAGTTCTGCGTCTTTTCTTGCTACAAAGAAAAAGAATATTAAGTACTTTTTTCTGAAGATCTTTTATATGGATGGTTTATAAAATTATGCTCTGGAATTTTTAAGCATTTTGTCACTGCATCCATATCATTGAAATCTCTTGTCCTGGTCGAGTACTTAGTTGCTTGGAGTATCGTCCAGATGCACCAAGGTTACATACTGGTACAGGTTTGATCTCCAATCAGGGCACACACAGGAATCAACCAATGAATGCATAAATGGGTGGAACAACAAATCCATCTCTCTCTCTCTCTCTCTCTCTCTCTCTCTCTCTCTCTCTCTCTCTCTCTCTTTCTCCCCCATTCCTCTCTCTCTGAAATCATACATAAATAAATAAATTACAATCTCTCTATTGATCGGTAATTGACCACAATACCCTTGCTTTCTGTTTGCAATGATTGAATGGCATATTCTGTACAATGAAGACTATCACTTAAGAAAGTCCATTGTATGAAATTATTTGCATAAAACATCAGTTCAGTCAGAACTAACCTAAAAGCAACTTCTTATGTATGTACCATATGTAAGAAACTGTAAAAATACACATAAAGTCAACAAAAATTGAAACTTGTGATTATTTCAGATTGGTCACTATCCTCTAAAAAGAGGTATTCTCTCAGTATTTACACCGGCTCCTAACATTCTTGGTTATTGATTCTTTTGGTTCTCTAAATGCTATGTAGTGGATTCACATTTTAATTCCCTGCTATTTTTTAGAGTTAAAGTAACATCTAAAGATCATTGATTGGCAATAAGAAATAACTTCAATATGAGACAACCAGAACATGAGGTTTTTGGGACTCTTCATTCCAGAAGAGTATGTAAGAGACATTAGATCTGTAGCCATTCATATTCTTGCTGGAAAACACATACACACACACACACACACACACACACACACACACACACACACACACCAAAAAAACAACAACGACAACATTGTGTCTTTAAAGAATGTCTACTCCTAAATTAACAACCTAACAAATGCTCAGGACTTATTCCTGTGTCTCTGCCAAATGTTTGTTTCTTTTGTAGGATATAATCTTTTCCCCTGGACACAGTAATGATAGTTTAACGCCGTAAACCTCCCAAAAGGTAGCAAGACGGCTCCTAACTCCTCTGATGTCTGCTGCCTAACTCAGAAACCCATTCTCTACCAGCCAAGGAAAACAGAATCGGTACCTCCCTGACAGCCTTCCCTGGACCCTGCATATCAGAAACACATTAAAATAATTTATACAGTAACACACATGGCAACTCCTTGCTGGGGATTTGCCCGTAAATCACACTATACCAGCTCCCTAGAAACTCTTCACAGCTCTTGCCCTGTGTCCTTGAAACAGAAATCAATTTTCTTTGGATGCCATGCTGGCTTGTGAGGTACGCCTCTGCTCTCATCCAAGATGGGCAAAGCTTGGAAGTGCGGGGAAGACGTAGGCCCCAGGGCAGTTAAGTAAAGGAAAAAAAGGATAATATTATTTCTTCCTTTGCAATGGCATTTGAATGCAATAGTTTCTTGTATAATGAAGTGTCCTGTTCTGATTTCCCTGTTCATCTTTTTCTTTTCTTTTATTCCCATTCTTCCCCCTCTCCTTGCTTTTGGCTTGGAGAACAATCAACAGCTTGTTCTCTATATTCTTGCTCATCTTTTATTTGCTACATTTCAACATGGCAACTGAGGAATATTATATAATATTAAACAGTTTATGGGCTGCACATAAAGTCTAGATTTTTGAAAAGTTAAATGTAATTTTTTCAATAATTAAATTTTGAAAATGTTTTATTTAAATAATTAGATTAAAATTATATATGTTTTAATTCTGATCATTACTCTCAAAAGAACAAAAATGTGAAAATATTTATTACAAAAACAATTTATAGTTTTAATTAATTTAAGGCAAGAAAAAATTCATGGAATGCATAATAAATTAATTGCATATGCCTTCATTTTATACTCATCAGACATTTATCAATGGAATACACAGATGTGCAATAATAATGAAATTCAGTTACATTTTTCCAGCATTTAGTCATATAAAAACCACAACTTTGAACATGTTTTTCAGTTTTGACATTATGAAGGTATATTAGTTAAGACAAGAGGTTAAAACATCCTTGATTTAACATGTCCTTAAGTCTGATTTATTGCTCTTAAAGGTTTAGACAGAAGGTATGTGGGTTTCCATTTTAGTGTCTTGTCCTGACCCTCTTACTCTTGTCAACATGGCATTTTTTCGAAGTGAGGCAATGCTGCTCCCATCTCAACCATAACCACCACCATCACTCTCTTTCTACAGTGATCTACCAAGAACTACCTGTACAATACAGGACAGAGAATGCTATCAAGAAAACAAGCTGAGGTTAAAACAACAGGATGGAGGTGGGGGGAGAATAAATGAGGAAAGAGAAAATGCAAGCAAATTCAGATTAACATATCAGATGAAAATTCCATATAGGAGACAGTGAACAGCAGAATCGACACAAAGAAAATGAAGTCATCAGTGAGGAAGGCAAACTTGAAAACCTGTCCAAGATGAAGAGAAAGATGACAGATGAAAACCGCTAGAGAGAGGAAAATGGTCATGCAGAAACAAGAATGAAGATAGAACATGGAGATAATAAGTATTCTTTTTCATGAAAAAGAAAGGAAAATCAAGAGAAAAATTTCCTTGAGCTAAAATGGAAAATCTGCAGCAACAGGTTGAAAGCATTCACTGCATTGCCTAAATATATCCTGGGGGGGGGGGGGGAGAGAGAGAGAGAGAGAGAAAGAAACATTAACAAAAAAGAGAAAAGAAATAATTTCTGCAAGCATCAGGCAGAGTAGGAGGTGAGGAAACACAACTCCAAAGAAACAATTGTTAAAGTCACCTTGGATGTCTTGGCAGCAAATGTCCAACACAACTAGAGTTCTCTGAGAAAGAGGTTGTGATCCACCTCTTTTTTTTACATGGCCAAGTTGTCTTTCATGCGTGGAATCAACAGAAAGGCATTTCCAGATACACAGGGACTCTGAGAAGGTATGAATATGAGGCCTTTTATGAAAATAAAGCTATGTGTGAGACTGGCACACATGAAAAACTCAACAGTGGGGTAATCAAGACATCCTGCATGATGGTTAAGGCATAGAAACGAAGTCTTGCAGCCTGGTTTCAACTCCTGATGCTGATCTTAGCTGTACCTTTTAACCTCTGTAAATAGAGTTTCTCATCTATAAAATGGGGAGCGTAGTATGCATGA
Organism: Murina feae; assembly: GCA_004026665.1. Lineage (NCBI taxonomy): Eukaryota > Metazoa > Chordata > Mammalia > Chiroptera > Vespertilionidae > Murina > Murina feae. The sequence goes on along the minus strand of PVJC01023970.1, from coordinate 3,351 downwards.
CAAATAGTTGTAAGGTTTTAATGTATGTAAACTGTTTATTACAGGGCCTATAGAGAGTACTCAGTAAACTATGTTCAATGACATTATTATTGGCTCCATACATGTAAAAAAAATTAAGACTAAAGTAAGTGTGATGCCCTTTGAAGGAGCTATGTAAATTTATGCGTCTCTTCTATGCTATTTGTATGGAAACATGGTCACCTTAAAGAATTTCTTTTTATTTGTGAGAAGTATACTTGAATGAACCCTTATTATGTAAGTAGTACATACATGTATGCATATTTTGTATGCTACGTAAGTGCTATTGTGTAAGTAGAGGTGACGGGATAGAGCAAAGCAGATCTCTCATTAAAGAATCAAAGTCTACATGAATTGGTGACAAAACCAATCACTGAGGAAGAGGTGGCGCACCTCTGTATGGGATGAACCCAAGGCCATTCCACACCTCCCTTTTGGTAATTAAAGTTTGTGTGAGCTGTTAAAGTGGCCAAGGTGGCCCCAATCAAGATTCTATCTCACTGGCAAAGAAAGACAAGGAGAGCGCCAGAGTGAAATCCCCATGTTTGCCCATGTTGGTGGCTCAGGTGCATGAGAAAAGCTGAATGTTGAGTGGTTTACCTTTGGGCCCCACAGAGGGGTACCACCTGGCCAGTGCAAGAACCTGGATCATTAATGGTTTCCCTATAGTAATGGACAGGAGTGCCCTGGGGTAGGGCTGAGGGGCAGGCCAATCCACAAAATGACATTCTGTCTAGGAAAAAAGAAATAGTAGTTGCTGACATCTGGAAGCAAGAATGATCCATTTCTCTGGAAACCTCAGCACAGGGAAGACATCAGGAACCAAAGGGAGTACCCAGAAAACATGAATATGTGATCACAGGAGTCAATGGATCAAGTCATAACAGTTAAAAGTGCTCGTGAAATTAATAAATAAATGTGTCATAAGAGTTAACAAGTCCCCAACCACCTACCCCCAGCTATTCCAGAGAAAGGCCATGGCTAGTTTTCTTAGTCAAATAAAACCATGCATCAAAAGTACAGTACCCATAGTCTAATTAAACCTGACTTTTTGCCAAAACCTTTTAAGAACTTTTCAGGGTGTCATTCTTTTAGTTTTTGAACATCGTTGTGACCATAACATTCATGTAAGGAACAGTTATAAACCAATCACCCCAATAAATTCAATTAAAAAGGGGATAAAAGAAACAATTGTAATGCAGTTTTCTAACATATATCCAAAGACAGTATACCAAAATCCCCACACTACTGATTTATATACACCTGATTTGAGAGTTCGTGGAGAAAATTCTTCTTGTCTGCAATGTATTACCTATATTTTGAGTCCTTTCTAATATACTGTCACAACTCAATTATACCCATTACCATCCTGGGAAACCTCCCACCCAGTTCGCTGTAACCCATTAAACATCTAGTCAGAAGAACTCCCAAATCCAATAAAAATAACATTAGACTCACAAAAACTAAAATATCGTTTTCTTCAAATTTAGAAACAGACTGTCTTAGAAAATCAGTCTGTTGGGAATTTTTATGACCTTCTATGATGAAAAATGTAAATATAACTCAGTCCTGAAATTGTTGACCAGGCAAAGTGTCTTCAAAACTTTTGTATCTTTAGGTATACAATGTTTTTACACTGTCTGGTATTCTCCCATCACAAACAGAAGGAGCTGGAAAACCCATTCATACCAAGGTGTTGTGAAGTGGCATTTATGTATTATCAGAATTAAAATACGTTATCAGAGACCACCCCGTCCAACCTTCTACATGATATAGTAATCTATGCTTGAGAAACAACCAACTCCTAAGAGTCAGCTCTGGGCAAGATTTTCTCAGAAATCTCTGACCTCCTTTGGGACAAAGATACCTTTTTCAACTTTCACTTATTACCTTTGACTCCACAGACTATGGCCAGTCTTATGAACAACAGCTCTCCAGGTATTTGAAGAAAGCTATTTTCTTAAGTAGCTCTTTCACTGACTTAAATAAGTTTGGTAATTCTAACTTCTCCTCTTCCATCATGCTTTCCAGATGACTACCATCTTGCTCTCTTGTCTCTATGTATTTTAGTTTGTAAACATTCTCCTCCAACTATACCACTCAAAAGAGCTTCATTATAACAATTTCTGTGAAGGTGTCATAGTATTTTGGGAAGAGCTCAGACCTTAAAACCATATATATCCCTGATTCTGAACCTAGCTCTTACACTACCAGCTGTGTGGTCTTGAGTAAGTTACATAACTTCTCTGTTTTCTCATCTGTAAAAGAGAAATTGTGTCATCAAATAAAATCATATTGAAGACTAGATACAATCAACACAGCTAGTGTGGCTCAGTGGTTGAGCATAGACCTATGAACTAGGAGGTCATGGTTTGATTCCCAGTCAGGGCACATCCCCAGGTTGTGGGCTCCATCTTCAGTGCGGGGTGTGCAGGAGGCAGCCAATCAATGATTCTCTCTCATCATTGATGTTTCTAACTTTCTCTCCCTCTCCCTGCCTCTCTGAAATCAATTTAAAAAAATTTTTTTTAAATACTAAACAAAATCAACGTGCCATAAAAAGCATAGCCCTCAGCACAGGGAGATAAACTCTCAATTATATCTATTACTAAAGGCCCAATGCATGAAATTCGTGCAAAGGTAGGCCTTTGCGGCCCCAGCTGCCTCCCACCCTCCCAGCCCTAGCTGCCTCCATCTGGAAGAGTGTCTGGACAGTTGTTCTGTTGTTAGTTTATTCAGCGGATTTGCATATTACACTTTTATTATTATAGATTATTATGTATCACTATTGCTGACTAAAAAATGATTACCTGAAACAAATGTCTGAGTTGCTTTATATAACCAGGTGGGTATATAAATATTCTAGAAGCAAGAAACTGAGTTTGCAATATCTCCCAAGAGTGACTTCTCTGTTTTCAGTATTCTTTCTTCTGGCTCCAATTCAAAGGTAGAGATTAATCCATTGTTTTTTTTGTGAATTGACACTTTCTATATTTCAAGTATTTCAACTCTGGGAATTGAACACTAAAGTTTTCCAAAATCCCAAAGTAGTGCTTGGGTTTTCTAATTTTATTTGAAATAAATGATCTCCCAGGCCATAAATTCACTATATCATCAACTAGCTCTGCTCACAGGTGCTATGAGAGAGATTTGTGTTATTGATGACACTAAATCTACACCGAACACCTCACTCTTGCTGTAGAAATTACCATATTACCATGAATACGACAAAATTCTAGAGTTTCACTTGTAAGTGTTCCATGGCAGGGATAACATCCAGAGCAAGAGGGGGGAGGGAGAGAGAGAGGGAGAGGGAGAGGGAGTGGGAGAGGG
>PVJC01023969.1:0-25936 GCA_004026665.1 Murina feae | reverse complement strand
AAGCTTGCCTACTGCCCATCTTCCTCCAGCCACCAGAAAGCAGGGAAAACCCTGCCTTGTGGTCAGGCCAGCCTTTTCCTGCTCCCTGATCCCCGGAAGGGGTCTGGAGAGCCGCCAAGCAGGACTCCAGCCCCCAAGAGCTTGCTTTCCCGCTCCCCAGTGGCCCCCAAAGGGCCTGGGGAGCCGCCAAGCAGGCCACCGACCCTGCCGCCTCTTACCCGCTTACCGGTGCCCCTCCAAGGGCCTGGGAAGCCCACCAAGCAGGCTGCCGACCCCCTGCCACCTCCTACCTGCTCCCCGATGCCCCTCCAAGGGCCTGGGAAGCCCACCAAGCAGGCTGCCGACCCCGCCGCCTTTTACCCACTTCGCGGTGCCCTCCAACCCTGCCGCCTCTTACCCACTCACGGGTCCTGGGTCCTGCGCTGTCCCGCCCTGCAGCCGCTCTGTGCACTCGGGAGGTCCATCAACCCGGCCTGTGCCCTCTCGCAGTCTGGGACCCCTCGGGGGATGTCCACCTGCTGGCTGCCTGACCAGCCTGGGTGAGGGGCTTTAAGGCTGCCCACAGCTCCCATTGACCCAACGTCCCAGCAAGGCCGGCTGGACACTCCTATAATTGATGCTGTTCCGTTAAGGCGGCCTTTTACTAACGAATCCTCCTCTCTGCCTCACCTCGCAGCTTCTATAATGAAACAATTGTTACACTTAATTGTTGCAAATGTGCGTTTTTGCTTCAGGCCAAACAAAGGCTAAGGAGCCAGCGAGCAGGTAGTTTCGCTCTCGCTCCTGCTGCAACGGACACTGCCTAAACGTTTACTCAGGTCCGTGAGTGGAGCGGCCGCCACACCTCACGGCTTCTATAATGAAACAATTGTTACACTTAATTGTTGCAAATGTGCGTTTTTGCTGCAGGCCAAAGGCTAAGGAGCCAGCAAACAGGTAGTTTTGCTCTCGCTACTGCTGCAGGGACGCTGCCTAAATGTTTACTCAGGTCCGTCAGTGGCGGCCGCCATGTTGGCTGGGCTAATTTGCATACAGCCGTTCTGATTGGCTGTGGGTGTCCCGGAGAAACGGTTAATTTTACTATTCCGCTTTTATTAGTTTAGATTAGTAATTGAGCTCAGGCTTAAAATATTTTTATTACTTTTTAAAAATATTTTCTTATTGATTTCAGAGATGGAGGGAGAGAGAGAGATAGAAACATCAATGAGGAGAGAGAATCATTTATTGGCTGCCTCTTGCACGGCCCCTACTGGGGATTGAGTCTGTAGCCCAGGGATATGCCCTTGACCAGAATTGGACCTAGAACCCTTTAGTCTGCAGACTGATGTTTTCTATCCACTGAGCCAAACCAGCTAGGGCTGGCTTAAAATATTTTATAAGTATTTCTGAAAATGTCTATTAGTTATTCATTAAAAGGACTTTCTTCACAACCCAGAAGTGATGTCCTCCCCCCCTTTTTGTCAGTCTGGGTTCAAAAAATTAATTTTGCAGAATACAGAAAATTATTGAAAGAGCAACATTATTGCCATCTTGTATGTATATGAATTATTACTGGTCACTTAAAAGCCTTAATTTAGTGATTGTGTTTACCTTTCTGAATTTTTGAAAAGCTATTTTATAACTGAAAGAACTTAACTTTGGAAAATTTTAACATTTGTATTGACTTTTCTTTTTTATTTAAAGTTGGCTTTATTTTGTGCCATGGGATCCTCAACACTGATGCAACAGCACTGAATCTTTGGAAGCTAGCTCTTCAAAGTAGCTCTTGCCTCTCTCTCTTTCGGGATGAAGTTTTCCACATTCACAAAGCTGCAGAAGACTTATTTGTAAACATACGAGGGTATGGCATCTTCAATGTTTTTGTCTTTTTGGATAAGGATAGTGAGTAGATTATCTTCATTGAAGTTTTGGGGATAGAGAAGGGTCATGTCATGCAAGAAAATATTGCCTGTACCATTTACCAGTCACAAGTAAGTTGTTTTTAACAAACATCCTGATATGGTACTATTCATATTTTTTACAAGTAACTTCAAAGGTTAAAATATCTAGTGTTCCTGCCCTTTTAAAACTTGTGTTCTAGGAGAAAGAAGGTATGTCTTCTTTTGCAAATCATAATAGGTTTTAGACAAAATAGTACTAAAAAAAATCCTATACATTTTAGAGTTATGAACTTTTATTTTTTTGTGTGTGTTGTACTTTATTTTTGTTATTTTTTTATTTTATTTTTTTTATTGCTTAAAGTATTACAACAGATGGTAGATAAGTATTACAACAAATGATAGATAGATCTCCATTTTATGAACTTTTAAAAAAATGGTTTCCATCACCATTGATCCCCCCTATGCCCTCTTTCACTTCCACCCCTCTTCCTCCCCCACAGTCACCACACTGGGTTTTGAACTTTTAAAAAGTGCTGTTTTAGAGTTAGTGTACTTATAAAAGCATATGAATCAATCAAATATTTAATTAATTATAACAGTTACAGAAGTCAGGCTGCTGCATATAGGACATTGTGTTTCCCTTTAATAGGCAGATATTCCAAATGACTTTTTTACATTCATTTTCTGTAAAGTAAACAATTTTCAGAAATTGGTTCCTTGAAGTTTTTAAATCTTGCATTTCTTTCCACATGAGGTTCTGTAACCAATAAATAAAAGTCAAATTGAGCTCAGACTTGGTAGCAGTTATGAAATATTTTGAAATCAGGAGCATCTAAAATATCCTGGTAACCCTGGAAATGTTATGCTGGGTTTGTTAGTTTCAGGTAGAAATTAAATTTACTACATTTATTTCTTATCCTATTTACCTATTTCCTAATTAAATTGAGATAAAAATAGAGCATCTATTACTAAAGCTATGTTTAATACTCAGAATTTAACCAGTATGTCTCAAATTTTAATGTGCATAGGAATTACCCTGGGATGTGAACTTAAAATCCAGGATTCTGGGCATCATTCCTAACTTCCTCCTTCTCCTATATCTGTATCTCAGAGAGGTTGATGGAATCTGCCCACCCCTCAGTAATTTATTCAAGTACAATTTACACACAGAAAGGTACAAAGCTCAATTGATTTGCATATGAATTACCCTAGGTCAGTATATAGAACATATCCATTATATCCAGAAAATTCTCGCATGCTTTTTTCTGGTTAGTATTGTCAACCTTGGTCCCCCTCCACTCACCCTATTTTTTCAAGTGAGCACTATTTGGATTTCTGTCACTTCAAGTGACTCTGACATTCTCATGCAAATAGTTTCTCAGTCATGCTGTATGAAACATTGTACCCTGTGTACTTTTCAGGTCTTAATTCAGCTTTTATTTTAGACAGTGGTGTTCCCAGAAATACCCTATCATATGGGCTTTGTCATCTTCTAATTCATTCAGATTGCAAATCATGAAACTTGTGTAAAGTCTTACATTGACAATATGACATAGAATCATATTTAAATATATTTAAACATTTAGAACAGCTAGTCTGTGTATATTGAGTGAGCTTATGTTATATATGATACAAGTAAGTTTGGTGACACCATATTACGAGTTGTCTTTTGGTTATGCTTTTTTAAGTGATAAATTTGCCATTTAAATACCTCTATTTAAAGTTGAAAAGTTTTAATTTTTAAATAGTGAGTGGTCAATCTAATTTAAAATGTGAATTATAGTAATTACAAGTCAGACTATAATTATAAAGGACAGTGATTATATAATTAGTATGTTTTGGACACATGCTCAAAGAACACATAAATCTTAGAATTCTTAATTTAGAAGCTGAAGTTCTTAGGGTCAGGTGGTTTTAGCCAGGTTTTCAGAAAGAGGTTTTCTTTAGCATTTGAGGAATTTTGAATTTAGTATTTAGTTTTTGTATTTAGTATTCATGAAATTGACATATATTAGCATTTATTTTTCAAATGGCACCTTTAAACTGTTTGATGTTGGTGTTGTTTCATATAATTTAAAGTAATCAAATGCTTTCCTGCCCCAATTTTCTCCACAGGTCCCCTATCCCTAAATTATCTTTAGTATTGATTACAAGTATGTCCTTTTAGAATTTTTTTAATGCTTTTTAAGTCAGAAGTAGTAGCTTTGTCAGCACTTTAAATTTTTAGAAACTACTATTAGTTACATCGGAAGTACAATTTTGATGTCTTTATTGGAGCTTAAGGGAATATATTTAAAAAGTAAAAATCTACATTTTGAACTTTATTGTATTGTTGGATCTAATATATTATGAAATTAATCTAGGAAGCCTTTTCTGGATACATAAGGTGCTGTCTAGGAAAGATGTGGTAGACCCCTTCCATGCATTTCTAGTTTCAGGGCATTTTTCTTGTTGATAATATGTCAGTTCTATTCGACTTTTAGTATTTGATTAAATTATTTGACTTATTGCTCAAATTAAGATCAACATGTTTCCAACTTTTTTTTCTTTTGCACATAGCTATAACAAACGTATTAATGACATAAGAGAATGCAAAGAGGCGGCTGTGTCACATGCGTAAGTGCTTCTATCTAATCTGTGGTACTTTTAATCAAGAAGAATTTCTTTCTTAGAAGCATTATTTCGGTGAAGTGAGTTCATATTGATGGTATGCAAAATGTAATAGAAGTGAGGACTTTTAAAAATTAAAGGTATGTTCTTATTGATTTCAGAGAGAGGAAGGGAAAGGGAGAGACAGATAGGAACATAATTGATGAGAAAGAATCATCGTTGACTGCCTTCTGCATGTCCCCTATTGGGGATCAAGCTCGCAACCTGGGCATGTGCCCTGATGGGAATCAAACCATAACCCCCTGGTTCATGGGTCGGTGCTCAACCATTGAGCTACACTGGCCAGGAAGAAATAGGGGACTAATAATCAATAGGAAATAAGTATATAACCTCAGTCACTAGTAACTTTGGAATTAGTGCGGACAGATTTTAATTATTTTTGAAGTGCAATGAAAATGCTCTAACAAATACCATACAAATGACTTTTATTTTAGGTATCTTTCAAGTCTCTTACTGCCACTATCCTATAACAAAGTACTGTATCTGAGTATTATGAAAGACGTATCTTCTGAGGCAGGTGTCATTATCTGTTTTATAGATGGCTGAAACTGAGAGGTAGAACATAAGGTCACATAGGTAGAGAGTGGGATTTTAATCTGTCTTTTCAAACTGATCTGTCTCACAGCTAAATTTCTGGTATTGCGTATTCCTGATTTTTTTTGTATATATTTTGTGTGTGTCCACTTATTTTTTGCACCAATGTACATTTTAAAACTTTCTTGTAGTGCTTAATATTTTGCATAATATGACAAGTTGGAATACTAAGAATATTTTATGATTTTTTTCCCATGTTAATATGTGAGAATAACTTTTTTCTACTTTGCATTTTATGGCAAGCACATAGAAGATGATATTTGTAAGGGGTTTCTGCTTCTTAAAAAAGACTTTGGATGTTGACCCTAAAATGATAAGTTATTTAATTACCAATAATAATTTTAGTAGAAACAGATAAAATGTAAATGTCTTTTCCTATAGTGGTTCAATGCACAGAGAAAGACGCAAATTTTTAAGGTCTGCACTGAAAGAATTGGCTACAGTCCTCTCTGATCAACCTGGCTTGCTGGGTCCCAAGGTAATTGATTTAATTCTTATGCCATTCTACATTGTTCTCACTTCTTGCTTATACATATGCTTTCCCTGATACATACTTTCAACTTCTCTTTGGTCATCTCCTTTCTGTTGGTGTGCTGTCTTTTCGAACTTGATTTTATCAATTCTTGGCAACTACTTTTCACTTACAGAAAGACTATGAATATGTTTTGTTTTTAATCTTTGTGTAAGAGTAAACAATGTTTTTGTATTTTTTTTAATTAGGCACTTTTTGTTTTTATGGCATTATCCTTTGCCCGTGATGAAATTATCTGGCTACTTCGTCATGCAGACAACATGCCAAAGAAGAGTGCAGATGACTTTATAGATAAGTAAGTTAGCATCAATTAAAACTCTTTTTTTTTGTATATTTTGATTTATAACTGGGATTTGGGGCCTTTGAAGTAAAATTATTTTGAAAAACTTTTTTTAGGGCTTTTCATATTTGTTATGCATATATGTAACATAGCATTAGGAGATATGAATTAGAATGCAAAGTCAACTTGAGTTTAAAATTATGGCTTTTAATGTTTCCTTTCCTAATACTCCAGGTGGTCATAAAGTTCTTGTTTTTTGGCTATACCCAGTGACTTTTCTAAGGAAGTCATATTTAAGAATCCTTATGGAGTTGTATCCAAGTCTGTAATTTGAAATATTTTTCTGTCATCTTTGTCAAATGCCTCAATGAGGAGTTAGGTAAATGAAGCAAGGGAAATAAGAGCATATAGAAAAGTCTTATTTCTTCCCAGTTCCTTTTATTTGTGATTTTTAAATGATTATTTATGTGATGTTCTAATTGCATGTTCATTTTTGTTTTTCCTCTATTAGTTTTTCAGTCTTAGCTTTTCTTTTGCTTTCTTTATTCATATTAAATAACTTAAAAACATAATTGACATTAAATGTTTAACAATAATTTTTCTAAAAATAACTTCTTATAGTATCAAAGGCATTTCACATTTTCCTTGATAACAATAAATTTATTTTTTGAAAAATTTTTTTGAATTTTGAAAAAAGGCACATTGCTGAATTGATATTTTACATGGAAGAGCTTAGAGCACATGTAAGGAAGTACGGACCTGTAATGCAGAGGTATTATGTGCAGTACCTTTCTGGCTTTGATGCTGTTGTCCTCAATGAACTTGTGCAGGTAAAAATTATCTCATGTTATTTTTCCTTTTGTTTCTTCCTTTCTTTCTATTAACTGATTTGTTTGTTCAATAAGCATTTAAAGTACAATCTTGTGCCACATGATAGAGATATAAATATAAATAAATTATAGTTATATCTTGTCAAGAAGATCATCATTTGGAGGGAAGAACATACTTTGTAGTTTAGTTTGGTAGGCATTTTGTTCAAGTGTGTACAAAGCTCAGAATGATCGCATTGCAGGGAATGTTTCTTTATCTTGCAGTAGAGGTGTACAATAACTAAATTATATTGGGCCTTGCAAAAGAAGAAGTTAGTTATAAATCAGATTTACTACTTACAAAGATTACCTTGGATCAGTGTGGTTGATGGATTAATGGGGGCCAAGGGAAAAGGCAGAGAGAGAGTAGAGGAAAAATTGCAACAGGCTGGATGAGAGCTGATGAGAACCTGAACTTGGACAGTGGCTGTGGAGATAAAAGATAATGGAGACATGTAATTGATAACTAAGTATTAGAGGAAAAGTAGAAGATAAACCTTTCTGCATAGTGTGTTAGAGGATGCCAATACAAATTTTTTATCTAGATGTCTTAATTTAAATGTCCTAGTTTTCTGTTCGTTTGGCTTTCCATAATTTTTTTATTAGGTCTTTTTCATCTTATTATAAGTTTATTTTTATTTCTAATTAACTGTAGGGAAAATAGTATCTTATTTCGCTTCATTTTATAAAATCAGTAATATCTAAAAACTACTGTAAGCTAACATAGTATAAAGGAAGAATATATATTAAGACTATATTAAGACTCTGCAGTTACTGGTTTTACAGAGAAATAAGCTTACTTTAAAATCCTAATATATTTTTTAAAAATATATATATTTTATTTATTTTTTTTTACAGAGATGAAGGGAGAGGGATAGAGAGTTAGAAACATCAGTGAGAGAGAAACATTGATGAGCTGCCTCCTACACACCTCCTACTAGGGATGTGCCAGCAACCAAGGTACATGCCCTTGACTGCAATCGAACCTTGGACCTTTCAGTCTGCAGGCCGACGCTCTATCCACTGAGCCAAACCGGTTAAGGCTGAAATCCTAATATTTTTGAAACCTACCTAAAAATCCAAATAAGAAAAATGTTATGTAATTGTTTGCATTTAATTATATACAGCTTCTGTTTTCATAAACTAGTGCATTTCTTTTTATCCACTAGATGGAGCTCAAATGCTTTATATTTTTTTTCTAGAATGTCCATTAAAAAAGACTAGAAAAGCTGATGTTATCTAAATCTGTGTGGCTATTGTTTGCTACACTTTTATTCAAATAATTATTACTTATCGTATAAAGCAGAGGCTGTCATGCTATCACAATGTAAAAAAGTAAATCAGACTCCTGGTTTCATGTCATTTTGAAATTTGCTGTGGTTAGTTGGATACTTATTAATACATTTATGTTATAGTGTTAATACTTTAAAGTCATTCCATATTTTTTGGTGTCTTTTTATGTAAACTATATTAATACAATCTGAGAAAATATCTTATTTTTTCTGAAAATATTGTCATAGTAGTAGTAGCAATAATAAAATATATTAATTGTCAAATTATTGATAGTTTATTTTATTACATTTGTAGTACAACTTTGTGAGGATAGATATAGTTGTCATTATTTGAAGAAAAAAGACCTTATGCAACTTGCTCAGTATTGCATAATCGTAAGTAACAAGAGTATTTGAAGTAGTGTCTTAGCTCGACACCTGAGCTTTTTACCACTTCTTTTGTAAAGTACAAGCATGATGTTTTTAACTATTTGCTGGAATTTAAATTCAGAACTAAGAGCAACCTGTTAATATAGCTCATTGTAATAGGAGTTAAATTACTTTGATGGTAAAATATACAGAACAAAATTCATCATCTTAACCATTTTTAAGTATACAGTAGTGACATTATATTCATTCACATTGTTGTGTAGGTCTTAATGTCTTGACAGTTATTTATGCTGTTCGATAGCTAAGCACCCACTTTTTAAAAAATGTATTATCTATTTCAGATTCAGTCTATCAAATTTTCATTTTTTTAAACCAGTTTGAGAGGGATTTTTGTCCTAATTTTGTTGAGATATAATTTACATTTAATAAAAAATCACCAATTTTTAGTGTATGGTTTGAATTTTGGCACTATGTATGCATTCATGTAACCACCACAACAGTCAAGATATGGAACATTTCCAACACTTAAAAGTTTTCTTGTGCACTTATGTAGTTGATTTCCTCTTTGACTCGACAAATACTCATCTGCTTTTGGTCACCTTTGCCTTTAAAAAATCATATAAATGGAATCATACACCATATAACTTTTTTGTTGTTGTTAGAGAGAAACGTGGAGTTTGGGGGGCGGGGAGAGACAGAGACATCCTTTGGTTGCCTCCCATATGTATCCTGACTTTTTGGTGTATGGGATGATGCTTGAATCAACTGAGCTATTTCGACAGGGCTCACTTTTTTAAAAAAATAACTTTTATTGATTTCAGTGATAGAGAGGGATAGTAAAATCAGAGAATTATAGCCACCTTCTGCACTGCTTTACTGGGGATTGAGCCTGCAGTTCAGGCATGTGCCCTGATGGGAATCAAATCTTGACCTGGTTCATGGGTTGACGCTCAACCACTGACCAACACTGGCCAGGCAGAAATGGGGGACTTTTAATCAACAAGAAATAAGTATATCACCTTGGGGCAGGGCTAATTTATGATTTCTTTCTTTTTCTTTAATATAATTTCATTTTTAAAATCTTTATTTTGTTGTTGTTAATCTCTTACTTTGCATAATATTTAAATTAAACATCACCAGAGGCCATTTTTCCATTGATTTTTATAGAGAGTGGGAGGGGAGGGGGAGACAGAGAGAGAGAAACTTCTTTGTGAGAGATATATACATCAGTTACCTCCCTGCACACGGCTGACCTGGGCTGGGGATCGAACTTGCAACTGAGGCATGTGCCTTTGACCGGAATCAAACCCACAGACTGCTATCTACTGAGCCAAACTGGCTAGGGCTGTTTTTGATTTCTTTCAATTAGCACAATGTTTTTGAGATTCATCCCTTTTATTAAATACTAGTGGCCCAGTGCACAAAATTCATGCACAATAAAAAGGGATTAATTAGAGGAAACATTTTAATATTGCTGTTTGCCCTTTCTCTATAATAGAAATGTCAGAGATTAAAGAAAATTATTAAAATGTATATGAAAATCTTCCTCCTGTCAGAGTCTGGGGTGCACCATGGAACCCAGAGTCAAGTCTTCAACCACCCACATGCACCTCAAAATCGCTTGAGACCCAAACCTGGACGGTCCCCCTTCATTGGGCTAGATCCAGACCCAGCTGGTCTCACCCTGTCAAGCCCTGCCAGGTGGGGGGGTGCAGCCTCAAGTCTCCTGGGTGCCAGGGCAGGGGGGCATGGCCTGAGGTCCCCCATCAAGCCCTGCTGGACGGAGGGAGTAGCCTGTGATCCCCCAGCCTGGCACCAGGGCATGGGGCACAACCTGAGGTCCCCTGGCCTGGTGCTGGGGGAGGGGGATGGCCTGAGGTCCCCTGGCCTAGCACCAGGGCGGAGGGCACACCTTGAGGGCCCCCGTCAAGTCCCACTGGGTGGGGGGGCACAGCCTCAGGTCCCCTGGCCTGGGGCCAGGGCAGATGGCCTGAGATCCTCCAGCCTGGCACCAGGAGAAGAGGGTGCAGCCTGAGTTCCTCTGGCCTGGTGCCAGGGCAGGGGGAGCAGCCTGGGGTCTCCTGTCAAGCCCTGCGGGTGGAAGGCACGACCTGAGGTCCCCTGTCAAGCCCCATGCAGGAGGTGGGTAGGAGCGCAGCCTCAGGTCCATGCTGATTGCTCCTTAAGACTCGTTATGGGAACTTAGCCTCAGCTGTGAGTGCAAATTGACTGAAGTGATGGTCAATTTGCATATTCCTTCTTTATTATATAGGATATCAACATTTTGTCCATGTTTCTTGCTGAAAAATATTCCATAGTGTGGATATACCAATTTGTTTATTAATTAGTCTACCTGTTGATGAACCTATGGATTGTTTCTAACTAGATGATTTTACCATTATTTTTTGTTTCTTTTCAGAATCTTTCTGTTTGCCCTGAAGATGAATCAATCATCATGTCTTCTTTTGTTAACACTATGACTTCTCTAAGTGTAAAGCAAGGTAATAAATCTTTTAAATAAAAACACATTTTCTTCTCAGTAGGTTTTCAAATTTTATTATTAAGGAAAAGATTTAACCGTTAATATTTAATCACTTATTTTTTTGGACATACAGTAGTACATCTCCCCTTATCTTATAGGGGTTATGTGCCAAGACTCCCAGTGGATGCCTGAAACCATGGATCGTACTAAACCTTATACATACAGTTGACTCTTGAACAATGCAGAGGTTAGGGGAGCTGGCCCCCTGCACAGTTGAAACTTTGGACTCCAAAAAAACTTAACTACCGATAGCCTACTATTGACCAGAACCTTACCAATAATATAAATAGTTGATTAACACATGTATTGTATGTTATATGTATAATATATTATATTCTGTTTTTAAATATATTTTTATTGATTTCAGAGAGGAAGAGAGGGAGAGAAAAAAACATCAATGATGAAAGAGAATCATTGGCTGCCTCCAGCATGCCACACATTGGGGATCAAGCCCACAACCCGGGCATGTGCCCTCAATTGGGAATCTGACCATGACCTCCTGGTTCATAGGTTGTTGCACAACCACTGAGCCTCGCCAGCTGGGCTATACTGTATTCTTAAAATAAAGAAAGCTGGAGAAAAGAAAATGTTATTAAGAAAATTGTGCCCTGGCCCATGTGGCTCAGTTGGTTGGAGCCATTGTGCACTGAAGGCTCGCACGTTGGATTACCAGTCGGGGCACGTGCCTAGTTGCGGGTTCCATCCCCAGTTTGGGTGTGTAAGGGGGTGCAGATGGGAGGCAACTGATTAATGTTTCTCACATTGGTGTTTCTCTCTCTTTCCCTCTCCCTTTCTTTCTCCCTAAAATCAATAAAAATACATATCTTTGGGTGAGGATTAAAAAAAAAATCGCAAGGAAGAGAAAATACATTCATGTAAGTGGACCAGTGCAGTTCAAACCAATGTTGTTTAAAGATCAACTTACTGTTTTTTTTCCCTATACATACATACCTGTGATGTTTAATTTAAATATGCACAGTAAGAGATTAACAGCAACTAATAAAAATAGAATAGTTATACTGTAATAAAATTTATGTAAGTGTGTCTGTCTCTCAAAATACCTTGTATTGTTGTACTCACCTTTTCACTTAAAGGATGCACTTAAGGCTTCTCTTTGGCATATCCAAATTGCCATACAAAGTCTCTACTTACCGGATTCTGTGAGCTCTATTCTAGCTCCTTCAAATTGATATGCAAACACACACAGTTTAGAAGAAAAGTCTGTTTTACACTTTTCTTAGCATAACTACTTCAACATCTTTATAGGATTTGGAAATTACTTCACTGACTTAGCTATTAAAGTATTTTTTCTTTTTAATTGTGGTAAAATATACATAACATGAAATTTACTGTCTTACTATTTTTAAGTGTATAGTTTGATAGTGTTAAGTATATTCACATGGTTGTGCAACCAATTTCCAGAACTTTTTCATCTTGCAAAACTGAAATTATAGCTATTACATAGCAACTCCCCATTTCCTCTTCTCCCAGCTCCTGGCATCCACCATGCTTTCTGCTCCTATGAGTTTGACTACTCTAGATACCTCATATAAGTAGAATCATACAGTATTTTTTTATCTATTTATCTGTTGATGGATATAAGATTGATTCCACTTTTTTGGTTATTGTCAAAAAAACTGCTGTGAACATAGATGTACAAATATATCTCTTCAACACCCTCCTTTTAATTATTTTGTATATACACCGAGAAGTGGAATTGTCTTAGCTCTTACAATTTGAAATGGGATTATAGATTTGTGTAAATATTAACTTGCTTTATAAACTTTTTTTCTTTTATTACAGTTGAAGATGGGGAAGTGTTTGATTTCAGAGGAATGAGATTAGATTGGTTTAGATTACAGGTAAGAATAACTTAATTTTCATTATCAATCTGTTATCTAATATCTTAGTTGACATGAAAACATTACTTAACATGAAAAAAATTATTCATTGTTCTATACCTACTGAAAAGACTTATTTTGTATAACTAACCATAGTCTTTAACTCACTGAAGAAACTTTTTATTGAAATATAATTGACGTAACATTACATTAGTTTCAGGTTTACATATGATTAAATATTCTGTCTGATAAAGAGGGAATATGCTAATTGACCCTCATATCATTGCAAAGATGGAAGCACCCACAACCAATAAGGAGGGAATATGCTAATGACTGCCCCACCTTCAAAGATGGTGGCACCCACAGCCACAGGATGACGGCTGTCCAGCTGACGCCTGAGGCACAGGCAAGCCTCGGATAGCAGCTGCCCAGCTGCCCAGGGCTGGCCGAGGCTCAGGTAATAGGGTCGGCTGAGGCTTTCACCACTGGCAGTGGCAGCACTAGAGGTGTGATGGGGGCATCACCTTCCCCTGATGGCCGGGTCACCTCCTGCCCCTGAGGGTTCCTGGACTGTGAAAGAGGGCAGTTTCATGCACTGGGCCTCTAGTATGTTTATATTGGGACATGCTCACACTAAGTCTAGTAAACATCTATCACTACACATAGTACCAACTTATTTTTCTTGTGATGAGACTTTTTGAGATCTACTCTCTTAGCAACTTTCAAATATATGTCATAGTAGTCCCCTTATCTGAAGGGGATATGTTCCAAGACTCCCAGTGGATGCTTGAAACTGTGGATAGTACCCTATATGTCCTGTTTTTTCCTATACATAAAAACCTATAATAAAGTTTAATAACTTATAAATTAGGCACAATAAGAGATTAACGATAATAATTATAAAAATAATAGCAGTTATAAGTATACTGTAATAGTTATGAGAATGTCGTCTCTCAAAATACACTATTGTACTGTACTCACCCTTCTTGTGTGATGAGAAATGACACAGTATCTATGTGATAAGATGAAGTAAATGAAGAAGGCACTGTGATGTAGCGTTAGGCGAGTTACTTGAACACAAGCACTACAATACTACGACAGTTGATTGTGGTAGTTGAGGAGGCTACTGAGTGACTAATGGGAAGGTACCATTTTATGCAGCATGGGTACACTAGACAAAGTGATGATTCACATCCCAAGTGGGATGATGTGAGAATTCATCATGCTATTCAGAATGCTTTGCAATTTAAAACATAAATTGTTTAGGTCTGAAATTTTCTATTTAATATTTTCAGAGCACAGTTGACCATGGGTAACTGAAACTGCATAAAGTGAAATTGTGAATAAGCGGGGAGGTACTGCTTCTTATATACTACTAGAGGCTGGTGCACAAAATTCGTGCATGGGGAGGGGGGTTCCTTCCACCCAACCTGCATCCTCTCCAATCTGGGACCCCTTGGGGGATGTCTGACTGCCAGTTTAAGGTCGATTGCCTAAACGGGCAGTCCGACATCTCTCTCATAATCCTGGACCGCTGGCTCCTAATTGCTCACCTGCCTGCCTGCCTGATTGCCCCTCACTGCCTCTGTGTGCTGGCCTGATTGTCCTTAACTGCTTCCCCTACCCCCGCCGTCCTGGTCACCCCTTACTGCTCCGCCCCCCCCTTCCCCCACTGACCTGGTCACCCCCAACTGCCTCCCCCATTGCCTGCCTGGTCTCCCCACGCAGCCTGCTTGTTTAGTTGTTTGGTTGTCCCTCACCCCCCTGCTGGCCTGGTTGCCCCCATGCGGCCTGCTTGTTCAGTCATTTGTTCGTTCCTCACTAACCACCCCTGCCAGCCCAGTCGTAGGCAGCCATCTTGTGAGGGTTAATTTGCATATTACCTCTTTTTTATATAGGATTATTAACTCTGGTCACCATACTGTACGTTACATCCTGAGGAATTATTTAACTGGAAGTTTGTACCTTTTGACCACCTTCATCCATTTCACTCAATCCCAGCTCCCTGCCTAGGGCAACCACTAGTTGTCTTTATGAGTTTATTTGTTTTTTGTGTTTTTCTTTTTTTTAGATTCCCCGTATCATTGAGGTCATACAGTCTTTGTTTTTCTTTATCTCACTTATTTCACTTAGCATAATCCATCCAGGGTCCATCCATGTTGTTACAAAAGGCAGAATTTCTTTCTTATGGTTGAATAATATTTCTGTGTGTGCATATACACGTGCTAACACACACAAAGCTTCTTTATCCATTCATCCATCAATAGACACTTAAGTTGTTCCCATGTCTTGGCTATCTAATCTAATAAAAGAGTAATATGCAAATTAACCATCACTCCAAGATACCCAAGTCACACCAACCAGCCAAGCCACGCCCATCAGCCAATCAGAGTGACTATATGCAAATTAACCCAGCCAAGATGGCAGTTAATTTGTATACACAGGTGCTGAGCAAAGACTGAAGACAGCCTAGAAGGAAGCCAAGTGCTGCAGAATGGAGCCAAGCGCAGAGAAGGGAGGGAGCGAGGCAGCAGAGATGGGAGGGAGCAAAGCGGCCCAGAAGGGAGGGATCGAGGCAGTGGACATGGGAGGGAGCAAGGCAGCAGGGATGGGAGGAAGCGAGGTAGCAGAGAAGGGAGTGAAGCCTTGGCGGGCTTCGCTCCCTTGTCTGCTTTGCTCCAGCTCAGGAAGCCCTATTCTTGCAGAATTCTTCCTGCAATGGGCTTCTAGTCTAATCTAATAAAAGAGTAATATGCAAAATGACCCTCGCTCCGTTACACCTAAGTCATGCCCACAAGCCAATCAGAGTGGCTGTATGCAAATTAACGCAGCCAAAATGGCGGCTGGCAGCCATGGAGCTAGAGCAAACAGGAAGAAACTACCTACCTAGGCCGTCTGTGGCCTCCGCTCAAGGCAACAAAGTTTCAATTATAAGCCACAGAGCTGAAGCAAACAGGAGGCTTGGTTGTCTGCCAGGCAGGATGTGACCTCCACTCAAGGCAACAAAGTTTCAATTATAGAAGATAAATAAACCCCAGAAACCTGCTTTTAGCCAGCCTCGCTGGGACCTTGGGTCAGTGGGAGCTGTGGCCAGCCTGCAAACAGCCCTCAGCCCCTCACCCAGGGTGCTCAGGCACCCCAGTAGGGACCTGAACCCTGAAGGGGCTATGGGCAGCCTGAAAAGGGCCCTCAGCCCCTTACCCAGGCTGGCCAGGCACACCAGCAGGTGGACATCCCCTGAGGGGTTCCAGACTGTGAGAGGGCACAGGCTGTGCTGAGGGACTCCCCCCTACCCCCCAGTGCACAAATTTTTATGCACCAGGCCCCTAGTTGTAAATAATGCTGCAGTGTGAACATGAGGAAACAGGTATTTTTTGAGTTAGTGTTTTCATTTCCTTTCGATAAATACCTAGAAGAGAACTTGCTGGATCATGTAAGTTAATTATGTCTTTAATTTTTTGAGAAATCTTCAGTACTGGTTTCCATGCTGGCCATACCCATTTATATTCTCACTAGTAATGCACAGTTTCCTTTTCTCCACATCCTTACCAACACTTATCTCTTGTGTTTTTGATAATAGCCATTCTAATAGGTGTGAGGTGATTACTCATTGTGGTTTTGATTTGCATTTCCATGTGATTAGTAATGTTGAACATCTTTTAATGTAGCTGTCATATCTATATATATCCATCTACATCTGTATATCTATATTTATACTAGGGGATCAGTACATGAATTTGTGCACCTTAAAAGGAACTGTGGGCCATGAGTCAGCGGTGGGCACAGGAGCGGGTCTCGGCCCATCATTTGCGCCCCCACCCTGCCCCTCCTTCTGTGGTCCCTGGTCCCCTGTCTGCCTGTATCCTTGCTCCTGACACTGCTGCTACTCCCAACATGCTCACATCACTGGCCCCACTGGCACCCGCTGACAGCATGGAGTGATTGGGGTTGGAGCCAGCAGCAGATGCAAACAGTGGCTGCTGCCCCAATTGCCCTACAGGAGCAGGAGGAGGTGGAGAAGCCCTCAGGGGCAATCAAGGCTGCTGCTTGCACCTGCTGATAGGACTGGTGCCAGGCACCTGCAGTGGGTGCAAGTGGTGGTTCTGGCACTGGCTGCGGGTGCGAGAGGCGGCTGCCACCCCGATGGCCTCTCAGGAGCAGGGGGAGGTGGAGAAACCTTGAGAGGTGACCAGGGTCGGCAGCTGTCACTCGCACCCGCTGATGGTGCTGAGAGATCAGGGCCAGTGCCAGGTGCAAGCAGCGGGTGCTAGGGGGCCGGTGTCGGCAGCAGGTGTGAGCACCAGGCAGTACTGTGGTGTGCGGGAACAAAGAATTTTCAGTAACCACCAGAGGTTCGCCCCAGTGACAGTGACAGGTGCCCCATATTCGTCTGGTGCCCCCGCTCACCGGGTCCACCATCCCTCCGCGGCTGACGCCCACTATGTTCCGTGCTCGCTCCCTGGTAGTCAACGCACATCATGGCGACCAGTTCGGTTGTTCTGCCGTTCGGTCTATTTGCATATTAGCTGTTTATTATATAGGATCTTAATGTCTATTCAGATTATCTGCCCAAATGTTTCTTTACTGTTGAGTTGTGTGTAGAAGAAATATTTTATACTAGTTGTTAAACTTGAATAAATACATTTATAATTTATGCCAAGATAAAAGTTTTTTTTAATAAAACATAATTTTAAAATGTCCAAATATTTAAATTCCACTATCTTTCTTGATTATCCTTATTCAAATATTTAATTATAAAGTGTGAAATCACAAAATCTTTTTTGACAAAATATTTATAATCTAGAACCAGTTGATATAAACTTAGGCTTGTGGCCCACATAGTCTTCTTTGTCATTAATACCCATCTCTGCCATTGTAGTGTGTAAGCACCTGTAGACAATAACAAATGGCTGTACTTGCATTCCAATAAAACTTCATAAAATAAACAATCAACTGGCTCACAGGCCATAGTTTATTATTTTCTGATCTGTTGTCTAAAACTTCATTTTTCTGAAATGCAGAAATAAATACTAATAAAGTATTGGACTTTAAATATTTTCATTTAATTTATAACTCTCACATAAATCGTTTTTGAGGCTTTTAAAATTCAAGCCTGAAATCTTTGTATGTATGTGAATTTAATGGTAGAACTTAATTGCCCCTAAATATTTCTGGTAATTATGAGAAAATGGTGGCCCAATGTTTCTAATAACCTTATATTTAAAAAACATGTATATTAGTCTGTTATTATAAAAAGTCAAAGTATCCAGAGGTAAAGTAGAAAATGAAAGTTGGCACTTTTCCCATTCCCCAGCAGTACTCACTTTTAATAATGTCATATCATTTTAGGTGTCCAAACATGTAAATGGGATTATACTGTATGTTTTGTTGTGCGACTCAAAGAATATATTTTTATTTAATTAAAACATCCAATATAATAAAAGAGTAATATGCAAATTGACCGTTACCTGAGACACCTAAGCCACGCCCACCAGCCAAGCCATGGCTGTATGCAGATTCGCCCAGCCAAGATGGAGGCCGGCAGCCATGGAGCTAGAGCAAACCAGAGGCTTCTGTTACAACTGCCTGCCTAGGCTGGCTGAGCCTCTGCTCACAGCCACGCCCACCAGCCAATCAGAGCAGCTGTATGCAAATTAACCCACCAAGATGGAGGCTGGCAGGGCAGCTCTGCACTGGGAGCCTCCGCAGCCGGCATAGCTGTGCCAGGTGTGTTAGCTCAGTGGGAGGGGGGTCTGGCCTGGGGCCTCTTCGGGGCATGCGGGAGCACGGGGCCTCTGCGGGGCGTGCAGGAGCAGCCGTCCTGGGTCTGCTGCCTGGCTTTGCCCCACGGGGGCCTCCTTGGGGCGTCCAGGAACGCCTCTTCTGGGTCTGCTGCCTGGCTCTGCCCTGGGGGCCTCCTCGGGGACGTGCGGGAGCACCCGTCCAGGGTCCACTTCCTTCATCCGCCCCCCAGGGGCCTTCACAGGACGTGCGGGAGCGTCTGCTGCACAGTGCGGAGAATCCGAAGCCAGTCAGCTGCCCGGCTCCACCCCGGGTGTGTTTGCTCAGCAGCAGGGCCCCACCGAGGGATCTTGCACCAGCGTCCGCCCCTGGCTCGCCACCCAGCTCTGCGCCAGGTGTGTCCCCTCAGCGGTGGGGGCCCACCAGGCGTGTGCAATCGTGGGACCTCCGGTGGGAAACGTCCAGGCCTGCACTCACCAGCCCTCCCACTCCCCAGTGCACGAACCCTGAAGGGGCTGTGGGCAGCCTGAAAATGGCCCTCAGCCCCTTACCCAGGCTGGCCAGGCATGCCAGCAGATGGACATCCCCCACCTCCAAGGTGTCCCAGACTGCAAGAGGGCACAGGCCGGGCTGAGGGACTCCCACCCCCCCGAGTGCACAAATTTTTGTGCACCAGGCCCCTAGTGAAAATATAAGCACTATGTGTTTATGCAAGACATTTTAAATGACGGTAGTCTCAGGAAGGGCTGGCTTCCTAGGAAGAGTGTACTTTTCTGGCAGCCTGCTTAGTTCCCTTAGGTACTTTTGCTTTTCTTAGGTTGTTTTCCAGCCTCAAAATACATAGGCACTTTTCTCTCTCTCTCTTTTTTTTTTTGGTGCCGTGACTCTGATCCGAACCGACTTTTCTTTCTCTTGTTTTGTGTTCTATGGCAGCATATTCTTAGAAATGGTTTTATAAATGAGGCCACAAGTATTAAGTAATTTACCTGAGGTTATAGAACTGGTTAGTGGGAGATCAGGAAGAACACTTGAAATACCACTCTCCCAAAATATTACATGTGAATATGTTACAGGTTATTTTCTTTCCTATTAAAGATATTTTTAGTTTTTTAAAATCTTTATTGAATTTATTGGGTAGACATTATACAACTTTCAGGTGTACAATTCTAGAATACATTAATCATCAATCATTGTATTGTGTGTTCAACACCCCAAGTCTAGTCTCCTTCCATCACTATTTTCTTCCTATTAAAAATAAAGTTTAGAAATGAACATTTCTTTTTTTCATCTTCACCTGAGGATATTTTCCATTGATTTTTTTTTTTTTTTTTTAGAGAGTGTGGATGAGAGAGGGAAAGACAAAGAGAAACACATTGATTGGTTGCCTCTTGTGTGAGCCCTTACCAGGCCCCAGGCCAGGGAGGTGCCTGCAACCAAGGTACGTGCCCTTGACCAGAATGTAACCTGGGACCCTTTGGTCCATAGGCCATTGTTTTATCTACTGAGCCAAACCAGCTAGAGCAGAAATGAACATTCCTTAAGGGGGTCAAAAAGGGGGGAATGCGAGAAATCGTAATACTGTATTATCAATAATGAAAAATACATTTTAAAAAGGAACATTTCTTTGTTTTTCAAAAGCTCTGAAACTACAGCAGTAGAGCTTATAAAGTGAAAATAATAGAATTGCTCAGCCAAAGGATATATACATATTAAACATTTTTAAAGTCATTGTCATAGCTTGAACTGTTTCAGTTTCCTGCTCTCAGTTTATGAGAGTACCTGGAAACATTTGGATTTAGAGAAATTTGGAGATTAGATGCATTTTATTTATTTTTAAAAAAGATTTTTATTGCCTGGCTGGCGTGGCTTAGTGATTGAGCATTGACCTATGAAGCAGGTCACAGTTCGATTCCTAGTTGGGGCACATGCCTAGGGTTGTGGGGCATGCAGGAAGCAGCCGATCAATGATTCTCTCTGATCATTGATGTTTCTGTCTCTCTCTCTCTCCCTCTCTATTTTTAGAGAGAGAGGAAGGGAGAGGGAGAGAGAAAGAGAAACATTGATGGGAGAGGAGACCATCGATTGGCAGCCTCATGTATGCCCTTCCAGCCAGGGACTGAGCCTGAAACCTGGATATGTGCCCTGACCAGGAATGGAACCTGCAACCTTTGGTGCATGGGAGGATGTCCAGCCCATCGAGCCACACGAGTCAGGGCTAGATGCATTTTAAAATTTTCTTATTAAATACTTCCAAGATTATTAAACTTTCCCATTTTGAATGAGTCACTTGAGAATTTTAGCTTTATTCAGTATGTTAGAATATAGAGCATTTGAGTGAGCATTAATAATCTAGAACTACATGTCCCTGTGTATGATTTTATTTTTATACTAAAGGCCCAGTGCATGAATTCATGCATGGGTGGGTTTCCTCTGCCTGGCTGGCGATCAGGGCCAGCTGGCCAGGGGGAGGAACTGTGGGAAGTTGGCTGGCTGAGTGGTAGGACCATAGGAGGTTGGCCAGCCTCAGGAGGTTGGCTATGGGAGTTCACTGACCACCAGGGGGCAGCTCCTGCATTGAACATCTGCCCCCTGGTGGTCAGTGCGTGTCATAGTGATCAGTCGACCAGTCATATTGGTCGCTTAGGCTTTTATATAGAGAGACTTAAGGCCCAGTGCACGAAATTCATGCGGGGAGGGGGGGCGTCTCCCTCAGCGCGACCTGTGCTCTCTTGCAATCTGGGACCCCTCGGGTAGGATCCCAAGGGCTGGCTGGCAATCAGGGCCAATAGGGGCTTTCCTTTCCCCGGCTGCCAGAAGCTGGGCCTGCCCCTGCTGCTGTCACTGCTTGCCATCTGTGCAGCACTGCCCCCTCCCCCGCCACCGGTTGCCTCCCTCTGTGGGTGACAGGTGTGGGGTGCAATTGCCTGGCTGGCCTGGGACTCCCTCTGCGGGTGATCATAGGGCACTGGCGGGGCCCCTCGACCAATCGCTTCACACTGCCTTGGCTGGCTTGGTGCCAGTGTGTGTCATAGTGTGGTCTTCCAGACGGTTGTTCTGCTGTTCGGTCAATTTGCAGGTCACGCTTTTATTATTATAGATACATTTTCAAGATACCTATAAGTACATTACCTGCTATCTGATTCTTGTATTCCATAGTTGCTTGTGTATTCTTTTCCTAGGGCTGCCATAACAAAGAACCGCAAACTGAGTGACTTAAACAACAAAAATTTATTGTATTACAGTTCTGGAGGCCAGAAATCTAAACTCGAGGTGTCAGCAGGGTTAACTTCTTCTAAGTACTGTGAGGGAGAATCTGTTTTATGCCTTTTTCCTAGATTCTGGTGATTTGCTAGCTATCTTTGGTCTTCCTTGGCTTGTATATGCATTACTCTAACGGTATTTTTCCTCTTTCTCCTTACATAGTCTTCCTTAAATGCATATGTATCTAGTCTAAATTTCTTATTTTGATAAAACAACAGTCATAGTGGATTAGGTCCTTCTCTAATGACCTTATTTTAACTTCATTACCTCTGTAAGGACTCAGTTTCCAAATAAGATCACATGAGGTACTGGGTAATATGAGTTCAGCATACCTTTTTGGGGGACACATTTCAACCTATAACATTGCCCTTGCCCATAATTGGGACATACAAACACTCAGTCCCTTTCTACTGCATAATAGACTCATTTTTTTAAGTGACAACAGGACAAAGCATACCAAGGAGGGAAAGAATGGGACATACAACTAAGCCAGAGAAGTCTTGTATAGAGAAAGAGGACAAAAGTGCAAGATGGGAGGTAGTGTGCAGAATCTAGGAGGTTTGTAGAGATCAGCAATTTTCAACCTTTTTCATCTCATGGCACACATAAAGTAATTACTACAGTTCTGTGTCACATCAAAAAATATTTCTTGCTGATGTGACAAAAAATATAGGTATAATTTTGATTGATTCATACCAGACAGCTATTGTGTTGGCTTTTGTCATTTAAAAAAATTTTTTGACATCCTAAGGGAAAGGAGTTCAGTGCCGCTGATCTAAATAGTCAGCTATTGAATGTTTTAAAAGTTTGTGTGACACACTGGTTAAAAATTGCTAGTATAGAGAAAAGCTTTCTTCAAGTTGAAATTGCTAGTAATGGCTTATAGAGAAAGTAACATTTACCCAGACATTGAAAGATGATTAGAATTTGAACAGAAAACTGGCTTATCTAGGAAAAGGGCAAACAGTGAGGAAAGGCAAGTTTAGAGACTTTTTTAGTTGTAAAATATTACTATAAAATGAACAGATCTTTACAAGGTGATGGTACTGATACTTTAATTAATAAGTGTTTTTCAATAGTGGGTGTTTTTTTCTACCTGTAGAATTACAAAGCTAAATCATTGGTCTGTACTTTAAACTACTTTTGTTTTTTGCTGTACTTTTATAGGCATATACTAGTGTCTCTAAGGCTTCGCTTAGCCTTGCAGATCATAGAGAACTTGGAAAGATGATGAATACAATAATTTTTCATACAAAAATGGTGGATTCCTTGGTGGAAATGTTGGTGGAAACATCAGATCTCTCCATATTTTGGTATGTTATGATTATCTTTAAATCAGAATTTAAGATTTTTTAGTATCCAAAGGTATCTCTCTAGATTTGTTTTTTAAATATTAATGTAACTCTTAAGACAGTTCAGTAATAATAAACTTTTTAAAAAATCCTCACTGGAGGGTACTTTTCTATTGATTTTTAGAGAGTGCAAGGGTGGAGAGACAGAAACAGAGATGTGAGAGACACATTGATTGACTGCCTCCTGCACGTGCTCTGACTGGGCTAGGGCATAAGAATAAAGGGGAGAGTGGACAACTTGCTAACAAAAAGAAGTTTACTGCCCAGCTGGTTTGGCTCATTGAATAAGAGTGTCGTCGGTCTGTGGACTGAAGGGTCCCAGGTTGCACTCCTGTCAAGGGCACATGACTGGATCCCTAGTAGGAGACATGCAGGAGGTAGCTGATCAGTGATTCTCTCTCACTGATGTTTCATCTCTCTCTCCCTCTCCCTTACTCTCTGAAATCAATAAAAATATATTTTAAAAAAAGTTTACCAACTTGAGATTTTATATTTATTTTTAATTCTCTATTAAGAACAGCTCTTCTGGTATGAATTTTTTAGTTTTTTGAGGAGGTGAAAACAGTCTCTTCAAATTTGACTTAAGGCCCTTCCTCTTTCATCATTAAATTAAGCAAAAGAAAAAAGAAAGTTGTAGATTAGCATTAATAGAGCAAATGTTGGAAATAAAATAACTACTTTCACTCTAATATTAAATTAGACATTAATGTTAAGATGAAACTGACTATTCCCTGAATTGTGTTCCATTCTCCTTTGCTTTTATTAGAGCCTCTTTAGTTATACTTAGTAGTTTATAAGTTTTGCCTGCTTTTTTACCCCCTCATTATATGGTCCTTGAAGGAGGATCATGTTTTATTTTTATAGTGTCTAACATAGTAGGTACTTAATAAATGTTTGAATGAACATATGAATTTGATCATGAGGCCAGGATTCAAACTCAAGTATTCTGGCTCTAAAGCTATCAGTATCAACTCTATTTCTGCTTCTTGGCCTTTATTCCTTTAGGGAAGTTTATTGGAATAACCTAGTATGTTCCTTTATCTCTAAAATGCTGAGATAATCCCAGTGGATAATGGTAGTAGTAACTATGTATTGACTAGCTGTCATTATAAAAAGCTTTTCATTGCTTTTATTTTGGAAAATAACTCAGTTCATACTGACTTTGTCAGTTTGTTAGGTTGGCTTAATTAACACTATTGCAGAAGAAATCCAGGGAAGGCATCAGGAGTCTCTTAAAGAATTAAAAAAAAAAAAAAACACAAAAAAACAAACAAAAAAAACCAACCAAACCACAGTATATCATGGTCAAATTTACAAAAATTTATTTGGAAATGTATATTAGTCTGTCCTAAAGGCTTCTTTGGGAAGAAAATAGAACACTTTATATTTACACTAGAGACCTGGTGCATAGATTTGTGGGGTCCCTCGGCCTGGCCTGTGCCCTCTCGCAATCTGGGACCCCTTGCGGGATGTTGGAGAGCTGGTTTTGACTAGGTTTCAACTCGATACCTGCAGACAAGGCTGAAGAACCCCACCGGTGTACGAATCCATGTACTGGAACTCTAGTATGCATATAAGATCTTTGGTTAATCTCTTCACACCTTCCCCTCACCCTTTCCCTCTGAGATTCATCAGTCTGTTCCATATTTCCATGCCTATGGTTTCCACTCCTATATTGAGTGCCTGTCCCCTGGTGATCAGTGCCGTCATAGCTACTGGATAGTCAGCTGGTTGCTTAGGCTACAGAAAGGTATAAGAAAGTGTATAAGAAAGATAGAACAATTAGAAAGTCATATATTCATATAATATATGTATGGTTTGTTTTCTGTTTAGGTTTTCTTAATTTTGTAATACACAAATAATATTTTTATTAATCTGGAGTGATTATCGGTGTGTAAGAGATACTCTTTGGAAAAATAACCATTCTCTCAAGGGAATAATGCTACCAATTGGTGACTTTCATTCACTTGAATCAAATTAACTATAAGGTACTATATCATGAAAATTTTAACTACAACAGTTGATTCTAATTTTTAATTTGTTTTCTTATATAGTTTTTATAGTCGTGCTTTTGAGAAGATGTTTCAACAGTGTTTGGAGTTACCCTCTCAATCAAGATACTCAATTGCATTTCCACTACTTTGCACTCATTTTATGAGTTGCACACATGAACTGTGTCCAGAAGAGGTAATTTACGGGTACTATTTTGATTTATATAGTATGCAGAATAAACTAAACCAGACATGTAGCTGACCAAATGCTCACAAAGTCATGGATACCTAATTTAGCTTCCCATCTTATGAATCTGTATATAGAATCAGGGAATACTTGAGTAAGTATTTGATACAGATATAATAGATATTTTAATAGATGGATAAGTATTTATAAGAATATATCATAAGGTCACTTGAAATTACCTTTATTAAAGTAAAGTAGGGGCCCGGTGCACAAAAATTTGTGCACTCGGGGTGGAGGGAGTCCCTCAGCCCGGCCTGTGCCCTCTGACAGTCTGGGACCCCTCAGTGGATGTCCTATGATGGCCCCAGTCTGCCAGGTGCCTTTTGTGTGTGTGTGTCACCACTGGGGACCTGCCCCCAGCCGCATCAGAGGCTCGGAGCAGTCCTCCTGTGTGTGTCTACCTGCTGGGGGCCTGCCCCAGGCACACCGTGGAGGCTTGGAGCAGGCACCCCCTCTATGATGATCTCTCAGACT
>PVJC01023968.1:0-25938 GCA_004026665.1 Murina feae | reverse complement strand
CACACACACACACACACACACACACACACAAAAGGCGCCTGGCAGACTGGGGCCATCGTAGGACATCCACTGAGGGGTCCCAGACTGTGAGAGGGCACAGGCCGGGCTGAGGGACTCCCTCCACCCCGAGTGCACAAATTTTTGTGCACCGGGCCCCTAGTATATCTATAAATATGCTAATATATTATATATATTTCAACTCTTATCTTTCATTGGAGATGTATATTTTTATGTGTATATATGTTTATGCACATATCAGAATCCAACTTGCAAATTTTTGTGGCTGTCTCCTTTGTCCTATGATTTCCTACTTCATATCTCTTACACTTAACGCCAGCTCAGCATGGGAGGCACCAAAAGACACACGAGCCCATTATAATAAATACTTTATTTGACACTTCATAGTATTTCATACAGTATTATGAGGCCAGATCCAAAGGAGCTTTTCAGGACTAGATGAGCTGCTTGCCTGTAGCAAGTCTCCAGCCTCATTCTTCAATCTGTCTCTGCCCTGGGCTTCTGCAACACCCTCTCATCCCCCCTCTTACCTCTGAAAGCAGCCTTTTCTCTGATTGCATTTTAAATTCTGATGCTCTCCAGAGATTGTCTCACTCCATCTGCATCCCCTAGATGATCTCCCTGATTCACAACAACTTCAACTGCCATCTAGCTTTAATGGATCCCAAATCACACGCTTCAGGTCCATATACATACATACAGTTGACCCTGAAACAACACATGCGTAGACACATAAATAATGTCAATGTATTTTCTCTTCTTTATGATTTTCTTAATAACATTTTATTTTCTCTTTATTATATGAATACACTATATCATACGTATAACATACACAACAATTGTTGATTGACTACTTATGCTGTCAGTAAGGTTTCTGTCTAGTCAACAGTAGGCTATTAGTTGTTAAGTTTTTTGGGGATCAAAAATTATAAGCAGATTTTGACTGAGTGTATGTATGGTGGGGGGGTCAGCACTGCCCCTAATCCCTGTTTTGTCCAAGAGTCAACTGTATTCAGCTGCCTACTAGGATGTCACGCAAGTTGCTCATACTCAACAAAATGAAAAATGAACTCATTTTGTCTCCACTCAAAACTTCTCCTCCTCCCCAGCTTCCGAGCACACTGTTCATTCAATAATGAAGCACTACTCTATGCCAGGCACTGGGGATAAGACAGAGCATGAGCTAGTTTCCATTCCAGATCAGTGAGTGAAAAGCCCCACCATCCAGCTAGCAGCCCAGTCTGGTCACCTAGGAAAAATTATATTCCTCTATCTCTTCCCCTCCTCTTCCACCCAGTAATGATTGCACCCACACCCTAAACAATTCCCTGATTGCATACCCTTTCCTTTCAATTTCCAAAGACGCAGGGTCTCATATCTTCCAAACTGATTTTCCCGTCTCTAGTTTGATCCTCTCTACTGATGCCGGTACATTTCTAGATACATATCTAGCTGTTCAATTCTCTCCTCTACTTAAAATTCCATAACTTTCGGGACAAAAGTTCTTACTTTAGTCCATAAATGCGGTTTCTGACTTTTTGCAGACCTTTCCCCCATCCCCTCCTGCCACACCTTGGGCTCTGTCTATATGAAACTACCTCGGGTATAAAGCAGGTCACATGATTACGCACTTCTGGTGTTAACCTGTTTTCTCTGCTTAAAATGTGTGTCATTGTCTTCTATCTTCCTTCTACCTTTATTTTTCAAAGTCAGCTCAAATATCACTTCCTCTAAAAACTTCCCAGATCTCTAATCTAATTTGGAAACTCTTCCCCATGACTATAACAATGATCATATTGTATTGTATTTATTAGTAGTAGTATTTATTTGCCTATCTCCTAACACTACTAGACTATAAGCTCAGTGGCCTTGTCTTATTTAATTTTGTATCTTCGTACCTTATACAATATTGGGCACATGATATATGCTCAATTAAAGTTTGTTAAATAAATGAATTTGTTGAGCACTCACTATATGTCCGTAGGACATCTAATGAATGAATGCAGAGCCAGGAGATTGACACACTGTCTCACTGAGCACAACCATTAGAAGTAGATCTTATTCTTTCTATTTTACAGATTAGGTTTTCATGATCATCGAGATTGAGGGTTGTAAAGATGGGGTATTATCCAGGTCTGCCTTGTATCTTTATCCTATGGCACCCAAATTTAAAGCAAAATATTGTAAAAGCAATTGTTTCCTTTCACCTGGCTATGAATTCTCTTTGATATAACATCAGGTAAGCAAGTTGGTCTTCAGTTAAGAGACCAGATCAATCAATAAATACAGTTAGCAAAATATATTTCATAAAATATATCTATACTCACTCCATTCCCTGCCCCTGGACACACTCACTTTTTTCTCATTTTTCCCCCTCAACATTTTGACAGTGTTTAAAGGTAAACAGAAAAGATGGTGCCCCAAATCAGAACGTGGTTTTGACCCTAAGAAACAGCGTTTTGCTTTACAGATAACGGCGACTGTGACTGTGGCGAGTGCGTGTGCAGGAGTGGCTGGACCGGCGAGTACTGTAACTGCACGACCAGTACGGACTCGTGCATCTCTGAAGACGGGGTGCCCTGCAGCGGGCGAGGCGACTGCGTGTGTGGCAAGTGTGTTTGCACGCACCCGGGAGCCTCAGGACCGACCTGTGAACGCTGTCCTACCTGTGGCGATCCCTGCAACTCTAAACGGTAATGTCTCTACCTTCTTCAGTCCCCCTTGTCCATATATTTCCTGATGATCGAGGTCATAGCGACATTTTATAAACTCAGACCTCAGATTGTTTTGTTGGATTTGGTCTCCACCGAGTATCCGCCTGCAAGAAACACACAAGCCTGCAAGGCCCCTGTGATCGTCAACCTGGAACACCAGTCCTTCACTTGACTCTTTCTAGGTCCTGATTGCCCAGGCCACAATGTCACATTTCGGCTAGAAAGCAGCAGGAGAAGCTGAGCTGATGTCTCACCCTGATAATATCAGATCACCTCTCAGTTACAAAGCCGGCTACACCTAAGGGATGCCCTGGGGGTAGACTGACGACACCCACATTCAGTATTTTTTCAAGGGAAACAGATAAACTTCTTTCTTATCTAGAAGTTCATAGCCTGGCCTTACTGATTCATTCCTATCTATAGACCCAGGAAAGCTAAGAGGCAGAAACACAATCGTGGCTTTCACTCTTCTTCCTTCTTTACCACTCATGCTCCCGGCTCCTTCCTTTGGTTATCATTCTGCATGACTATTGGGTATTGTGTTCCCTTTTATAACATATGAACAACAACAACAACAAAAACAAAACATATTTTCCAGTAAAGAAACTTTCTTTGATTGACAGCTAGGTTTTTTTGTTTTGTTTTGTTTTTTAGGAAGAGAGGGAGCGAGAGAGAAACATAGATGTAAGAGTAAAACATTGATGGCTGCCTCCTGCACACCCATTACCAGGGATGAAACCTGGGCACGTGCCCTGACTGGGAATTGAACCAGCAACCTTTCAGTACACAAGACCATGCCCAACCAACTGAGGGCTGACAAGTGAAGTGAAACAAGTCTCCAAATTAGCTGTGTTATGACATTGCAGTGCATGATGTATTTTGCAGCAAGCATGCTTAAACAGCTCATATATTCATTAACTTTGGTACCCCAAATGATGGCATTTGCACTTCTAATGTAAATGAAGTAAAAAAAAAATCAACATTCACTCAGTGGTATTCACCATTCAGGTGTTAAAACTTCTCACTGTGCCTGGACATATGCCATGAGAAGGATGGGGACATAGACTTATTTGAATAGAATTTAAGGTAAAATGTTCTTCTAAGATGTTTCTTCTATTATTTTTCTATTTTGTCTTCTCTGTAAACATGATTCGATCCTAAATCTGATTTATAAGATAAGAAATTAATAGGGAAGTAGATTAAATTTGAAGAATCAGAGTGATCTTTGTGGTATTTACGTTAGTTTTAAGGTAAGTCCATTCTTCCATTTATTCACTCATGCATTTATTTAGTAGGTAGGTATTAAGTACCTCCTCGATGCCCAAAATCATGCCAGAATGAAATGAGTTGTATTCAAATGGGCATGCAGCGATGACAGAACCTGTTATAGTTTCTACTATTACAGGTGCTGAGAATCTAGAGGGAAAGACAGATATTTTTAAAAGTAATGATGATGAATGTACTACAAACATCAGGGGAAATACTTTGTGAAAGTATATGATTGTCTAACCACTATTCTGTATATCTGAAACTAACAGACAATAGTATTGTAGGTAAACTGTAATTGAAAAATAAAATTTAAGAAGAACAAAAATAGTTATGATGATATCTGGGCTGACAGTTACAAAAGGAGCTATATAGGGTGCGATATGGCAGGAATTGTATGTATGACAGGAGATAGGGCTCCCAGACTAGCTTGGGCAGCCATCAGTGAGATGCCCAAAGGGGGAGACGTTCTAAGGGCTTCCACAATCTCTAGCAGCCACCTGCAAAGCCATTGCAAATAACTATATAACATAGATAAATGCAATTTGCATGCAATGCAAGGAAACTCTCAGACAAGGCTTCTATCCCCACTCCCACATAGACTACTTCTTAAGCCCTTTCTTCAGAGGAACTCGGAGGCTTCTACTACAAGGGAAGTACCTGGGCAGGGTCATGGAAGACTTGTCTGAGGAAGAAGGTTTCAGCTGAGATGTGACAAGGCATGGGTGGGGGTGGGGAATGTTTCCAGCACTTAGAAGAGTGCACATGCCAATGGCCAGAGGAAGAGAGAGGCACCATGATGTTAAGCCCACAGTAAGACAACATTTACTGTTTGGGTTACTCCAAACACAATCTGTTTATAGTGATTTTCAGCACAAGATAAATTCAGGGTCAAAGTTTTACTTTGCTATATAGACATCATTATAATGGCTCAATTCCTGGGCCATGCTTTGGGAAATACACTTTCCTATAAGTAGCAATCTTTTATTCAAAAGCCTGCATTATTGCACATCCAGACTACAGTCCTTACCTTTTGAAAATACCCCTATCAAGGCTAGGATGCATTCAAAAGAGTTACAGAAAAGTGAATCTTTAATATAGTCACTCATGACATAGATGACTTCTTGTTAAGATACAGACCATTTTTGTTAAGAAATTCAGCCTTTGTCTACTCTTTCATTATATTTCATCAGCCTAAACCCTTCCCAGGAAAAATATAAAAGGAAAACATAGCAAAATCAAATACCAAAAAAATTGTGTGTGTGGGGGGGGGGTTACAGGTGGTGATTGTTGACTTTTATTTTTCTAACTTAAACAATCATTAGAGATAATAAGGATAGTAGCTCTCATCAGGGCTGGCTCAGGGAACATTGATTACTGAGTGGAATTCAGCATAAAGCAGTTTCCTCTTGGACATCAACTAGCTACCTTCTGAAGGTAACCAAAGGCACCGTCTTCTCTGAGACACGCCTTTAGCATGTACCACAGTAACAGCATTGAGCACTATCCCAGCTGCCAACACGAACTGATAAACTGTTGACTACTGTTCCCAGGAGCTGCATTGAATGCCACCTGTCTGCAGATGACCAGGCCCGAGAAGAGTGCGCTGACAAATGCAAACTAGCTGGTGTGACCATCAATGAAGAAGAAGGTTCTGCTTGTCTTAAATTGCTTTCCTTTTCTTTGCATAGTTCTTGAGAGGCACAAACTCTGTGATGGGCTTTCCAATAGCTGGACTTCATTTGTACCAGCGCATTCATTGCTTCATATTAGTTATTAAGGGGAAATGTATTCCATAAGGCTAAAAACCTGGTGGTTGGGGATACAAGACACCAAAAGTCATGGCTCCTCTATTTGACATCAGCTCTGTGGGCACGTTCACCTCTCCTTACAGGATACGCCTGTAGGGAATTCCAGGATGCTATATTGTTTGAATTAGAAGGAAGAAAATAGAAGAAATATCTAAATGTTAACCCCAAAGTCTGAATTTATCCCCTATTATCCAATTGCTGTATTTCAAAATAGGACAAAGCAACGTATACTCTGGGCTTCCTGAGAGCGCCCTCAGACACTGGGCTGTTTCTGATTAGTGGACTGATTTTCTTCCTCTCCCCTCTACTCCCAATTTCCAAATATGGGCTCTACATGAGCATCTTTAATTCCCCGTTGTCTCACTCACAAAATATGAGAAGGGCCTGTTACCTTTAACTGCTTAGCAAGCCCTGCTCTTGTTTTCACCTGTCATTTTAAAACATAATTACTTAAAATTATATCTTTCCTCATGGCAAATTGGCATCTCAAATATTCAAATGGGTTGTATTTTAGCTGGGAAAGTAATTTGTGAACATTAAGACAAAGAAGATGAGTGACTCCTCCCAGAGGACAATCTGAGGGGATTGGTGTTTCTCCCACCACACACTCTGCATTCTCACGCTGCTCAGCTAGAACAGCTGCTCTGCACTAGGCACAGACACCACCAAAATGCACCTCAGGTGAAGCGACGTAATCAAGACAACAATTCCTGACACGCTAGGATATGTGTCTTGAATAGATGGAATTAGAATACCAAAATTAATCCATTTCCAAGGAGAAATAAGTTAGTGACATTTACATTTTTTTGAAAATTACCTACATTGTTTCAAACTTGAGATCTCTCACTGTGCACCATTGAATAACCCTGGATGGAGGGACATGATCGGTGCTCATAAAACGGCTCGTCTGGGTTTTTTTCTAGTAACTAAAGAAAAACATGCCAAATAGCCATAAATTGGACAAAATGGTGTACACTGTACACCAATCCCAAAGGTAAGATGCCGTGAAAGCACGGAGGAAAGCGGCATTTGTGGACTGCCCAGATTAGTAACTAGTACAAATCTCAGCATATCCTCCTGGCTTCATTTCACACCGACCATCTGGGATATTTACCAGATATTTCCAAGAAATGACTGAAAATTGCAGAAAATGCCCTGCAAATGACTAGACCCCCATGCAAGAGCAGGTGGAGATATCTAATGTGCTGAGGGAAAAGGAGAGTGAGATTTGGGAACATGGACATCATGAACGGGGGAGTTACATATTTAAACACACAGTTTTCTAAGTACACGATCACACGTGCTTAGATTGGAGGGGAAGACTAAATCTCAAGTGGCATTTAAAATATTTGCATTATTCTTTTTTGTGTACTTGACCACATTATTTTTAAAAGAGGGGAATGCAACTATTTCTAACTCAGAAATTAAAAACAATAATTGCATTTCTAATACCATTTAAAAGCACTAATCTCGTTGAATTTGAGAAAAATACGTATTTGTTAGCCTGTGGATTAAAAAGTCATTTTTCTCATGAGCCTGTTAGAAATCCCATTTCCAGTTACTCACCCCGTTATGTTATTGATCATATCATCTTGAAATGATCACAACGTATTTGTTCTTCCAGAGGGCCTTTATCAGCCCTTCCTTCCCCGACGAGGACATGGAGGCTGACATAAGTATAACTTTATAAGCCACATAAATCGTTCCCCAACTGCGCTGTGGTGACTTGTGCGAGCATTTCCAAGGACATGCAGTTTAATTTTATTCGATCCATTTTGCTGAAAGAGACATCGTTCATTTACCCCAACATCCCTGTACTCAGGGCTTTGTTGCTCCAACGGTGTTCCATGGGATACTAACTCCAATGTGTTAAGTGGGAAACTACACACCCATGATCATATGCATTTTGGAAATGGGAAGCTACACCTTTTGTTTCCTTAAAGAACTCCTGAGAGTTCCTAGGCACATGACGTTAAATGTACGTTGCAAATTTCCAGGAGAGGCAACGGGAGGCTGCTGTATCTAAATACACCGCATTCTAAGTACGCACACCTAGTGACCACAGAGCCCTTTTTCTGCTTGGGAAACTGTTTTCTCTGAGAACTACTGACTTGGCCCCGGAGCAGAGGTCTTAAACACACAGTTATCTTGATTCAGTGGTGCCGGCAGTTTGTTTTCCGCGTTTTTCCTAGACCTCCCTAGACCCCAGCCTCCTCACCCCATTCTAACATTTCTTCCTTTTCTAAGTATGATTTCATGGACTACCTGAGATCTTATTTTCCTTGTATTATTCTAGCACAGCACTGCTGACACTCATAAAGGTGGGGGGGAAAGAAAGGTCCATTTCTTATGAACAACAAAAGAAAACCTTAGCAGCTAATTATGCAAATCTCCAGCCCAAGCCGGACCCTTTCATTGCACATTCAATAATACCATTTTAATAACCAAACACTGTGAAGCGGGCCAAGTCTAAAGTCATAACCGTCATGAAAAGGAGTGGTGAAGTAATTAAAGCAAGAAGGGAGTCATGACTCAAAGGTCATATTAGCAGTTCCATTAAAACTTAAATAATCCTGGCCAAGTAAATTAAGCCTCCCTGTGCTTCGACATAGCTATTTAAAAGAAAATAAAAAAGCAGGATTAATATTACTGAAAGGAGTATAATAAGCTATCCACATATTTTCTACCTGAGAATAAAATGTTCCATTAGGTAAGCTCAAGAGGAACAGAGTGGGTGTGCACTGTGGTGGTGGAGGAGAGGGAAGAAAGGAGAAAAACAGTCCGACAGGAAATGGCATACTCCCAAAGCTGGATGAATCCTAGTTCACCGAGTGGTGTGGCAGAAGGATGTGTGTAGAAGGCCATTGAAAAATAACCAAAGTATGAATTATATAAAGACAGTTCTGTTGGTATCAAACATACAAAATAACACAAATTTCATTAATCAAGTGTTGCCCAGAGGTTCCCAAACCTCCTAATTAGAATCACCTTATTAAAAATACTATTAAACAACTCACTCAAATACGAATGCCTGTGTATACCGATGACCTCCCAAATCTGAATGCCCATCTTTCCAGAACTCCCAGGTAATTTAGGAATGACCAAATTCGAACGATTTGTAATTAGAGTCTTAATATTCCTGTGTGGATAGATGCTTCTAATGGATTCAAAAACACCTAAACCTACCATTGAAATCTTAGTAATAATACTTAAAGTTTTACTAGTCTCTGTTTTCATAGATAATACAGGCATACCTTTCATAGACCCTAACGTGAGATTTTTACCTTAGAGATTGAATGCAAAACAGTTTATATATTTCTGTCTTTCTATGAATATGGCAATGCTGAGCAACAACAAAAAAATCCTATTAAGTTTTCTTTGTTAGAGTCAAAGCAACACATATAGATTCTGTTTCATTAAAACCTTTTTTTATATTTAGGCCACTGAGAAGAGTTCTAGGTCTAGCAAGAGCACATCCAAGATTATCTGGGACAGTCCCGTTTTAATATTCTGACCCACTGAGTCTTAGTACACTAAGACTGCATTTGTCTTTAAATTTTAGGTTAATAACAAACAATCATTCTATTTAGAGGTTTCTGTAAAAATGTTTGTAACTATATCGGTAAAAAGTCTCCAACTTGTAAGATAGGAGAACTTGAAGCAACTTGTTTTTTAATTGGGAAAATGCTACATAATTTTGGCATAGATGCAGGCCACTTGATAAATAGTGTTCATCTCTGATAAATAGTATTAACATCTCAGATTGACTGTTTTACTGTATTTCCAGTTTCTGATATGACATTCATTTTCTGCTTCTTGAATAAGCTCAGCAAGAAAATAATTTCTATTTGGAAAAGACTTAAGGGAAAATTGATTTTTTAAAAAAATTAAGAAAGGGGCTATGTTGAAGGGTCAGGCAAATTGTTATCCTTGGTTCTTTTTATCTGAGCTTTACCTTTATCTTGCTGGTCCCTGAGCTACACAACACTCAGTCTCTGTTTCCTGATATTAATATATATTTATTGTTGTGAGTGGCATGCCCAGCAATCTGGACTAGGGCATAGTGAGAAAGCCTCTCCCCCACCCCCTTAGAAGTATCAGTATCAGTTTGAACTGCGTAGTCTCTTTCTGAAATGTAATCTGGGCTTCCTCCCAGATGCTTGCAGCCAAGGAGAACATATAACCCCATAATTACCATAATCAGGGCTATTCTATTCCCTAGACAGCTAGGCATACCTGCCTTGAAGTGCTTTTACTCTATTGAAATCCTGCCCCCACCAGTGTGATAGGTGCATTTGATGGTCAGTCCTGATTGACCACACCTGGAACTGTTCTTCTGGAACATGAGTAGAAACTAAAACCTCAGTCGGTGGGGGAAATCTCATGTCTTTTCTATTCTTATCTGGCAATGTTGAAATTCCCTATTTGCATATTAAAACTCAATACTACTTTGCTTTCAAAATAATCTCTTTTGGAAACTCATTTAACCTAATGAATGTTTCCTTTATCTGCAGATTTCTCAAAGGATAGTTCTGTTTCCTGTTCTCTACAAGGAGAAAATGAATGTCTTATTACATTCCTAATAACTACAGACAGTGAAGGGAGAACCATCATTCACAGCATCAACGAGAAAGGTGAGTGGCATGCCTTTCATTGTCACTGGTAAGTGATACTCCATGGGAGAGGAAAAACCAACCAGAAAGACACGTTGGGTAGCTTGCCAGGGAAGACATTTCCAAATTTTTGATGACATGCCTCTATTTTCCCAATGATTGAAAGGTTTGATAGGTTCCAATATCTCTTAATAAGACTAGATGACAAGATGAGTGTATTTGTACCCATCATCCCCTCCCAGAAAGGTTGTATGCAACGTCAGCAGAAAGTGTACCTTTAGGAAAGACTAACAGGAAGGAGAACAGCCTATGAGTCTGAGTTTTGAATCAGGTAAACCTGGGTTCAAATCCTGTTCTGCCACTTACTAGCTGCTTCACATTTTGGAAGATACTTGCCTCTCTTTCCTCATCTGTAAAATAGAAAAAATAATACTTTCTTTTAAGGAATCACTCAGAGATTAAATGGAACGATGCATATAAAACATGGACCAATTCATAACCTAGAGCCATGGGTCATTAGATGATAACGCCGAATCAAGAAGACACAAAGCAGAAAGTGAGGCAGTGATCCGAGTCCGTGGCTTCTGTGGCTTTGCTTCCACACCAGCTTCAGGAGCCGCCTTGGGACTCAGGAAGCCCTCAGATAAAAATCACATCTTCAGAAGTTCATGTTAGAAGTGGATATAGAGAAGGTAGAATAGTGGGAAAGGTACTTTTGTTGAGAAGTCGTTAAGCTTCAGGGAGCATCAGGCTCGCCTGAACCTGCAGGCCTTATTGTGGCCTGGGCGGCTCTGACACAGGCGGCTTCAGGACCTCCTTTGAGTGACTCTGCCTGAACAGCCTTGTCCACACTCTTAGATATTCACAGGTGCCCCACCTTTTCTGTCTTTAGTTCAGAATGTGTTCCTCCCCTGGCCAGTGTGGTTCAGTGGTTATGTTGGCCTATGAACCAGGAGGTCATGGTTCGATTCCCAGTCAGGGCACATGCCTGGATTTTGGGCTCAATCCTCAGTGTGGGGCATGCTGGAGGGAGCTGATCAATGATTCTCTTCCATCAGTGATGTTGCTATTTCTCTCTCCTTCTCCCTCCATCTCTGAAAGCAATAAAAAAAAATACATTTTTGAAGAGTGTGTCTCTAAACCTTTCCAGCAGAAATGACAGCTGCACTAAATCAGACCTTTCCAGACCTTGTCAGCAACCTCCTCCTCCTCCCCCATAACGCCTGAGCCTAAGTTCTGGCCCAGACACAGCTGCGAGGGCAGGCTAGAAGGCACATGTGTTTGCTGTATGTGCTTGCTCATCAGTGTGCTGACAGAATATTAAGTCCTAAATTTGAAACCAAGAGTATCCATCACTTCAGAGTGTAAAAACCAAAGCAACACCAAAGTAACCAAAAAATAAGTGTCAGACAGTGAAACCAAGCAAGAGAATATGATTAGAAAAATATCACATTGCAGGGCTAAAGGTTGGGGAGAGGCAGGATGCAAGGCTATGATTGTGGCCATGACCTTGGGGCTCAGGTGGGCAGAGAGCAGCTGGAGACATGTTCTTGAGAATCTCCTGTAAATAGACTTCTTTGAAATGAATGTATAAAATGCATCATAGGCCATTAGTTAAAGAAAGTTAAGGTGAATTCTATTGTATAAGGGAGAATTATTTTACAGTAATTTTGTCACTGTCTGTCTTATAAAGTCAAATTCTTCCACTCGACCTTCAACTCTCTGTTTGTGACTGTAGCGGTGGCTTTAGCACATTTTTCTTAAATCAATATCATTCTTTATAATATTAATTCCATTGGGAAAATGAGTTCCAAGCAACAAAAACAAACTTCCAAAATAAGGTCTGTTTTTAATTCAGGGGCTTTCATATACAGTTGGTTTAATTTTTATTTTGTGTGGGTGTATGGGGGGGGGGGGGAGCATCCCTTTAGCTGATAAAAGCCTCCTGAACTGTTGGGGTTTTTCTTTTATTGTCCCATATAATTTGAGTGGCACATCAACAGGCCATCTTTCTCAGAGCATGCCTATGCCCTGATGCCTTTCCAGTTTGTCCTCCCCCCGTGCTTTTGTAGTCACTAGTCACCTGACAGCTCCAAGGAGGCTGCCTTCCTGGCAAATGTTGGCCTTCCTAGCTAGATAGGCCAGAGCTCTTGGGGCCCTGAGGGCAGAGGTCATCCCCAGGAGTCCGTAGTCCCCTCTCCCTTTAAGACCAGCTGGACAGCTGGTGGGAGGCCTGGATAGAAAAGAGGCAAAATGGGAAAAGAGGAGATGGAGCTTAAGAATTCCAAACAAATTGAAAAAGAAACCAAGTGAAGGGTCATCATCAGGGGTGTGTGGATATAGGGAGAGCTTTGTCCATCTTTTTTTCTTACATCTGGAAAAACTTTCAAGGATAAGAGCCACATCCGTAAGGGGCCAGGCAAGAGTGATAGTTGGGGAGTCTTCCTGGCAGGGATGTGGGTATGACTCCAATTTGGAGGTTCCAGGTCCTCGAGATCTTGAGGATAGAAAAGGAGGAAGAGTGAATTTGTTATAGTAATAATAGCAACTCACAGCATTGAACCCTTACTAGGTATTACTCTAGATGACTTACATGTATTAATTCATTTAATACCCTCAACAGCCATATAAATCAGGTATTGTTATTATTTCCATTTTATAGGTAATGAAATTGAGTCATAGAGAATTTAAATAATTGGTAGGTTTTGCAGCAATTATGTACCAGCGCTGGTCCTGGAATTGAAGTCCATGTTCTTAACTATTGTGCTATACTGCCTCCTACTGGCTGTATGATCATAATAAATATTTGAATTGCAAAATATATTAAATCAGTAATGTCCAATATAGATGTTAATGTAAACTATGAATATAATTTTAAATTTCCTAGTAACCATATTACAAAGTAAAAAAGGGTTTAAATGAATTTTAATGTTTATTTTATCTACTATATCCAAAATATTGTCATTTCAAAGTGTAGTCAATATAAAAACTGAATGAGATTGTTAACATTTTCTTCATACCGAATCTTTAAAATTAGTGTGCATTTTGCATTTATCACACAACCTAATTTGGAAAGTCACTTTTCTAGTGTTCAGTAGCCATCTGTGGCAGACCTACCAGACTGGCAGCATTAGAAACTCAGGTCCTTAGAA
Source organism: Murina feae (assembly GCA_004026665.1). Taxonomy (NCBI): domain Eukaryota; kingdom Metazoa; phylum Chordata; class Mammalia; order Chiroptera; family Vespertilionidae; genus Murina; species Murina feae. The sequence continues at coordinate 12,364 of PVJC01023968.1, read as the reverse complement.
CTAGATGCTGCACTGACCTGGATTTTCTATTGTGTAATATTTGCTTTGATACCTGGGCCAAGATCTTGTCTCAAGAAATCAATAATTCCCAATGATTCTAAATTCTTAAAATAATCATCTCTGCTAGGTCATGCTCATTCCTCCTCTTTTTAATTCCCTAGTGGAGAGCCCTCCTAAATCACGTTCTGGCCACAGGGTCTTGTAAGGTTCATCTTGCTTTAAGCAAGAATATGCTATGCCCCGCCCCAGATATTTTATAGTCAAAGATGTAGCCAATATATACTCTCATTGACAGGCACCGGCTGCTTTCTTTGCAGGAGTGTTGCTAACCTATTAGAAGCAGCACGGTTCATTTGCTATGCTAGAAACAGTCTTTAGATCTTCACACTTTAATTGCCATCTCATTAGCTCCTTTACTTATTTCTGCATAATCTCCTTACATGGTTTTTTGGCCAAAGAACAAAGATGTGTGAGGCCAGGCATCGCACCATCGGGGGGCCATTAGTCCCGCTCAAATTCAGACCAGCTATAGATTCTTACCTTGAAAGTAGCATGAGTAGTCTGGGTATATAACTCTCCTTATTAAATATTGAAAAGCACTAAGAGTTAAAATAAACTAAGCATGATTCATTTCCTCCTCAGATGCCATGGATTTGCCTCACTTCTTGCAAAGGGAGGCGGATATTTAATGATAATTTTTATATGGGATTTTTTTCTCCATGAAAGCCAGGGGAGAGCTTACTCATAATGTTTCATTAAGACTGTATCATCTCCCAGGCATATTGCAAGGATTATTAGTCATTCTGCTGTCAATGAAGGAAGGTACTGTTTAATTGCAAAATTACATCAATATCATCAATAGCCGCCCTAACTGGTTTGGCTCAGTGGATAGAGCGTCAGCCTGCAGACTCAAGGGTCCCAAGTCCGATTCCGGTCAAGGGCATGTACCTTGGTTGCGGGCACATACCCAGTGTGAAGTGTGCAGGAAGCAGCTGATCGATGTTCCTCTCCCATCGATGTTTCTAACTCTCTATCCCTCTCTCTTCCTCTCTGTGAAAAATCAATAAAATATATTTTTAGAAAATATCATCAATAGTCAAAATAACACTTCATAGAATGTTCGAGTTAAAAGGACTACACAAAACATCTAATTTTCCAAACTTCCCTGAAGAGAACAATCACTCGGGATAATTTTAATAATAAAAAAAAATCTTTGGCTGCATCCAAGACCGACTAAATCAGAGCCTCAGGGGAGAGATCTAGGAAGCTGTGGGTTTAATCAGCATGAGCACCTGGGCTTAACCTTATCTCAGGGAAGGAAGGGACACTAAAGTCCCATACCTTTGTTTTACAGAGGAGGGTTCTGGGCTCAGAGAGATCAAAGGACTTGATGGGTTTAGATGGCTACTATATGTCAGTTCAGATAGGAATTGAACCCACCTCCCCTGACCCCAGTCCAAGGACTTTTCAGGACATCAGGCATTAGAGTTAAAATAAGACTGAAAGCCGTGATTCTCTTCTGTCTATTAAAAAAATTAAATAAGAAATCAGCAGCATTAAGTAGGAAACTTTTCAGGGAGCACGTTTCATATAATTTTTAATATAATCTCTTAGTTTCAAAAAATAAATAAAAGTAATTATGTGTGCGCATACACACACACACACACACACACTCATCCCATTTCTACTTTATCATAAACCCAGAAGAGACTATGTTTAGTGATTAAACTGTAACTTATTTATGGTCCTTTAAATATTCCATGTGCATTCATTTTCACTCTTAGATTCTAACTCTGAGTTAGCCTTCCTAGTGCATATCCATTTGCTTTGAATAGCCAAACTGCTACTTTATCTTCTGTTCTACTTTGAAGGAATAGGGCTATCCTTCAACAAGTAACTGATTTAAAAATATTTTTTTCAACAAAACAAAAGGTGTTACTATTTTCCCCTCTACTAGAGAAAAATATGGTTGGAAAACTTAATGACAAATGTTTATCAAAATGTTGATTGTACCATCTTCTTAATATAATTTTCTTTGTTCCCACAGACTGTCCAAAACCACCAAACATTCCCATGATCATGTTGGGGGTTTCACTGGCTATTCTTCTCATTGGGGTTGTCCTACTGTGCATTTGGAAGCTGCTTGTATCATTTCATGATCGCAAAGAAGTTGCCAAATTCGAAGCAGAAAGGTCAAAGGCCAAGTGGCAAACGGTATGTGAATGTGTAGGGGCTACTCCTTGTCTAGGGGAGAAAGTGGCTTGTAGAAGAAATGGGAAGTCAGCCTTCTTCTGCTCTAAAAGAGAGTTAGAACATCATGCTCTTTCTTTGCTACTCTCACCATGTCCTTGACAGCTTTGCTTTCTGTTCTGCCTTGGAGACAAAGGAACCTCTGTCCACTAATTGGGTCCCAGGTGGTCCTCATAGCATGCATTTGTCTCTCAGTAGAGTGGGGGAATTTCCCCACTCTGAAGAGTCTTCCTATTTAGCTACTTCTGGACACCAAGGACATATATTTTATTTCTCACCACCAGGAACACCCATTAGGCCCCATTTGATAAAGCATAGGTGCTGTGTGTACATATTTTCATAAATGTTTATGTTATAACTGATGGAATAAGTACTAGACAGTTCATGCCAATTATCATGGAAATGCACATTACTCAAAATAGGTTGCAAAGCAAAGTTGAGAAGAGTTTTTAAATACCATTCAGTTTTTCTGAATATCATAAATTTCAAATAGCTACCTGAGAAAAACAATCCCCAAAGTATCAACCTTTAAATATACATACTCAATAGATATAATTTATGAGTCTCCTCTTTACAGTAAGCAAACACAAAACAGGACTTCAATTTTGTGTGTTTCTTTTCCACAGGAGAGACAGTTATATTTCTAGAGTTCCACAGAAACAATTTCATGGTTTTAATTTCATCTCTCTATCTCTAATGGGGCATCCAGCTATCTAATAGCAATTATCTTACATTGCTGATTCTAAAAACAGTAATATCACAGGAGAAAATACAAGCCAACACAATGCTCCTTAGGATTCATCTGCCCAGAAAAATGGGTGTTAAAACACTTTTTTCTCTAAGTTTTTAGTGATATCTTCAATTCCTAGAGCAAATGGAATCTTCTGATTCAGATAAATTTATCTTGATAAAGAATGTTTATATACTATGTAGTTATTTTTAAATAATCATATTATGTGGTGCAGGACAAAGGACCAATAGAACATTTTATGTACTTTATCGTCCCATTAAAAATGCTTTTATACACAATAACCAAATGAAATGTATGGATCTTATTTTGATCCTGATTTGAATAGTCAAAAAATACATTTTTTTGACAACTGGAAAAAGCTTAATGTAGACTGGATATTAAAATGATAGCAACATATTATGATTAATTTAATTAGGTATGATAATGGCATGATGACCTTGCTAAAAAGGTAGTCAAGCCCTAAGTGGTTTGGCTCAGTGGATAGAGTGTCAGCCTGTGGACTGAAGGGTCCTCAGTTCGATTCTGACCAAGGGCACATGCCTGGGTTGTGAACTCTATCCCCAGTGGAGGACATGTAGGAGGCAGCCAATCAATGATTATGTCTCATCATTGATGTTTCTATCTCCCTCTCCCTTTCTGTATAAAAATCAATAAAATATATTTTTAAAAAATAATCAAGATTTTGGGATGAACAAAAATGAAAACTGGTTTGTCCTGAAATCATTCAGCTAAAAGAGAGAGAGAGAGAGAGAGAGAGAGAGAGAGAGAGAGAGAGAGAGAGAGAGAGAGATATGAAGCAGATGTGCCAAAATGTTGTAATTGTTGAAGCTGGGCAATAGATCTACAGAGGTTAATTAAACAGCTTTTGTCTTCTTTTGTTTATGTATGGATTTTTCATAATTAAAAAAAAACCCTTTCGGAAAGCAAATCATGGGTTTGCATTGAGTATATAGTTTATCCATCCATAACGAAGTCAAATGTAACTACAGGTTAGTTTGGTGACTTAGACCTTGAGGCCAAAAGTGTCGGTGCAGTTGACATAACCTGATCCCCTGGCCATCGCTGTTTTAACTCTTACAAACTATCAAGCAAATACCTGGCAATCGTGAGAAGGGCAAGCAGGCAAAAGAATGTCATTAAGTTGGCATAAAAAACAACAACACAACAGCAGCAGCAGCTAGTTGAGTAACCAGCAGTCCTGTGAAATCATCTTCATATTCCCAACTTGAATGTAAGGGAACTGAGGCTCTGAGAGGTTGAGATTTCTCCAAGTGTTGATCCCAACTACAGCCTTTCTTCCAAGCACAGCCTTGACATTCCGGGAAATAATAAGCAGGTGTTCCACAAATAAGCACTCAGGCAATTATGTAATGTCTATCTACCAAGCAGCACATTTTAATGTTCTCATACAAAAGCATGATTACTGACAAGTGATTAATATCTTTAAAATAACATTTTAATTAATAGTTAACTTCCTCAAAACATGAATTGTTTTCTCTTAGGATGTAGAATGTGACTGAAATTCAAATGCTAAAATTTTGCCATTTCTACATCTAATATGGAACAAAAATATGCATTATACAGATTAAAGCATGAATGAAAAATGTTATTCCCTTGTTAAACTGAGTTTCTTTGCATAACAAATGTTTGATGTTCTTGACTAGATAATGACTGGATAATAATTATTCACTTGGATGCAAGAGGTTTAACTCAAATAATTCAACTGAAATTTCACTAATATATCCCTATTGGAAAAAAAAACAGTTGCTCGGTGCATCCATTTTGTGATCTTCAATTTTATTCTGTTTTTATTGGAAATACATTTCTTCTTGAAGAACTGAATTTGACTCATCTTCAAAACCCAGGGACCTCCATACACTGCAAAGTAGTTGGGTCTCCTGATTCCAAAGGCGACAGCTGAGGATGAAAAAGAGTTTCATTCTTGCCTCCTGGAACATGTCATCATAGCCATAAAGAAAGGTTACCTTTTACTACTTTTAAAAATAACACCCACATCCACATTCCTTATGAAAACAGAAAGGGGAGAGATTTAAATTCATCTTTGATTAGACATTTTTTTCCTAGGATGACAAGTCATTGACTAGAGGCAAAGACTGTTCAGTGTGACATTTCTAGCAGTCGTGAATTGATTTTGTACTGTACTAAACAAATCAGGTCTGCTTTGGGCAGTTAGGCAATCATTAAGAGAGCTGTGGGTCACGACAGAGAGTTTTTTTATTACTACTTTTTCAAGCTCTAAAAATGTACTATTGCATTTGCATAATCTACAGCCTGAATTAGTACCCCCAGATGCCTGAGGGAATTAGCCTAGTCACCCCAGATGGTTGGGGGAAACGTAACCTTGTCTAAGGGAAGGTGTGCAGACTCACCTGAAATGGAACCAGACACAAGCCTGTGTCTCAGCTGAAAATCTTTTGTGGGAAGTTGCCACCTGCATGACACTAGAAGAGGCAATGGCAGACATTGTCACACTTTCTGCTGTCAGCCAAACCCAAGTTGAGCTCATTCTGCTGAGCTCTGAGCATCAGTTGAGGGCAGGAAACACTCCTCCTTCCCCAATATATACTTGCTCTTTCTCCACTTTTAAATTTCCACCTTACCCTCCTACTACAGTGAATGGATTAGAAAACTGTGTTACATCTACACAATGGAATGCTATGGTGCTGTAAAAAAGAAGGAATTCTTACCATTTGCAACAGCATGGATGGCACTGGAGAGCATTATGCTAATTGAAATAAGCCAACCAATGAAAGAAAAATCCGCATGACATCATTCATTTATGGATAATAAAGACCGTTATAAACTGATAAACAAAAATAGATACAGAAGCAGAGCAAACAGACTGTCAAACTACAGCAGGAAGGCCAGAGGGGTTCGGGGGGTGGGGGAAGAGATCAACCAAAGGACTTTTGTGAATGCATATAAGCATAACCAATGGACACAAAACACTGGGGGTAGGGGAGGCTGGGGGAAGGTCAAGGAGAGAAAAAAGGAGACATATGTACTACTCTTTGTAATCTTTTAAGAAATAAAAAAATAATAGAATGAAAACCACACAATCAAAATTACACATTCAACTAAGTGTCTACAAAATAACACGTGTAATCAATCAGTCAATCGCAACTCATCATCTCCTTTGTAGTGCATATAAATTACATTTAGAATGAGATGGGGTGAATTTCAATTTGTTTGACAGGATGGGGCCCCAAGAGAGTTCCTTACCCTTCGCTGATCCAAGCTGGCCTTTCTCACAGCCATTCACTCTGAATTTCAGAGTACCTTGTCTTCTCCCTAAGCCAACCTCTTCCTCCAGGCAGGTGCCCCTACTCATTATCCTCACCCTGCCCTTCTTATTTTTCCCATCTTTACTCTTCAATTCGGTTCTTATTTTTCTGTCACCAACTTAAACTGAATAGCATATAATCTCTTAAACTTAATAGAATTCCAGGTATTTTTGTTTGCAAATAATATTCTACCTGCACCTAAGAACACATTCGTATGCTCTTCATAGTCCAAATTTCAAGTTCTTATGGAAGCAGGACTAAGTGAGAACTGGAGGGCCCTCGGCTTTGTCCAGGCTGACCTCAGGAGCAGAGACAATATGCTGAGTTAGCCTTCACTCACCAGCTAGCGCCAAGGAGCCTCTTTTCTGTTTGCCCTCATTACTGAGATAGCATGTCACTCCAAAGGCCTGAGCAAAGGTGACATGTTACTCAATCAGGGGTCAGGACACTGGCTCTGGGCAACAGAGAAACAGGTGCAGGTGTTATTCCTCCTCAAACTGAAGACACTGTGGTGAATCCAAGGGCATCAGGTGGGAGAGACCAGGGAGTATTTTTCATTTTATTGAGATCTTCTAAGAGCTAAGAGAACTGTACTTAGAAAGTCAATATAATCATGTTTTTTCAGATCTATGCTTGGAAATTGCTACCATTTCTACAGTTAATGAAACAAGGAGACCAAAGTATAAGATTTATTAATTTGGAGGCTCTGAGATGCTATGTGAACCCCATGCATACTCAGAAATAGGCTTGGGAATGTTAAGAGTACCAAAATCCCGGGGGAAAATATCTTTATTACACTCTCCAGGACATAAAAGGAAAGGAAGTTCCAAATATAAAGAAGAGCTATAATTGGGAACTGTGTGCCAGGCACTGTGCTAAAGTACATTACCTCGTAGATGAGGCAGGCATTTTGGCAATCTCTCTTATAGATAAGGACACCAAGGCTTGGAGTTGCTTAAGTAAGGTCACATAGTGCTGCTGGATTTGAACCCAGGCTGTCTGACATCTGAGCCTCTGTGGTCAACCTTGGAAAGAACGAGAAAATAGACTGTACCTTACCCAGACATCTGTGCCTGCCAGGAGCAGTTAAACCAAAGAAGAGAAATAGAAGGAACAAGCTTGGCATTTCTTTAAACACCTAGAGAACGTTGGTCTTTCTGGTCCTGGTGACAACCCCTGGAAACACACCAAGAGCCCAAACAGCACAGCCGAATTATCCAGGCATCAGTACCCCACCTCTCACCGCCCCAAGGGCATGAGCATCTTGCCCAACCTGCCTTGAGACCTGTGCTCCTTCATGAGTCCAGTGTTGCAAAACACCCTACTTGTGACACTGATTCAAACACTAGTTAACAAAAGCCACCTGGAATCACTGTCCTGGAAATCTTTCTCTGCTTCTCCCAAGCAGCTAATCACCCCTCTTTTCGAATTTTGATCTCATTTTAGCAAGATTATTTGTGCCTTTGTTTGATGCCTTTCACCAGAAATACATTTCCTTTTTTTTTAATATATCTATTTTTATTGATTTCAGAGAGGAAGGGAGAGGGAGCGAGAGATAGAAACATCAATGATGAGAGAGAATCATTGATCAGTTACCTCCTGCATGCCCCACACTGGGGATCAAGGCCACAACCAGAGCATATGGCCTGACTGGGAATCAAACCGTGACCTCCTGGTTCATAGGTTGATGTTCAACCATTGAGCCACACCAGCCTACCCAGAAACACATTTCTTAAAAGCAGGTACTACTGTGTCATTCATCTTTGTATGCTTACTTTTTTAATTTTTTACTTTACATTTCACTTGGAGTCATCTATTGGTTCATTCTATTTATTCAATAAATAACCAAATGCTTACTATGAGCTGGGCACTGTTTTCAGTGCTAATAAAATAGCAGTGAATAAAAAAGCTAAAATCTTGTTTTCCATCAATAAATTTGTGCATTTCCAAAATGGATAAGATTTTTAGAATACACATACAGGACTAGTTCTGCATATTAAAAAATAAAATGAAAATATATTAATTTTAAAATATTAAAAGTATAACATCAAAATTATTCAAGTGGCTTTCAGGATTGAGACTGACTCTCTTTTTCCAATTGGTAATGTACAATAAAATTATTTAGATATGTTAGAACAGTGCAATAACAAGATGTATATACTTTCATTTGAACCTCCTTTTTTATTTTTTAGGGAACCAATCCACTGTACAGAGGCTCCACCAGCACCTTTAAAAATGTAACCTATAAACACAGGGAAAAACAAAAGGTGGACCTTTCCACGGATGGATAGAACTACATCATGCACGAAAAATGTCTGTTTCGCTGATATGAAATGTTAATGCACTGCTTAATTTTTCTTTCTTTGTTGCTTCAAAATGAGCTTGGTTTAAGATAATAATAGGTCATTTGGAGATCAGTCATCCTCTGTATGAAGGTTAGAGACTATGTTGGCAGATTCAAAATAATCAAGCAGAGAAATACCTTAGCAAAGGGGTGACTTTGGGGATCATTTGAGGAATATTCACTCTGTTGCATTAATACCTCAAAAAATCATCAAAATGATTCATGGGAGCCTGATCTGCATTTGAAAAAATGTTTGAAATTAGAACTTCATTTATATCTAGAATATAGCTACCTGAGGTCTCAGCCAAGTAACAAGGTCCATATGTTCCAATTACATGTGCACATTTGCCAACTTATTCCAAACTTTCGGTAAATGTGCCTTTTCTAAAGGAGAATTTTTTTTCCTTTTGTCTAAGAGATTCTGATTTTACTTCAACTGAAAGAATGCAATTCTCTAAAGAAATCCAAAATGTAAGAATGAAAATTAAGTGTTAATTACTGTGGATTTGTCTGAACCTAAAAGTCAGATACACAAATAAGTGTTGTATTTGTTTTACAGATGAGGAAGAAGTAATTTATAATTTTAGGAAGTTACCAGTAAAAAACAAAAATAAAAGGCCTATCATTTAGATTATTTTCAGTTACTTACTCCCAAAATAAACTTCTGCACTCAGGTCCCCTCCAGATTCTGAGTTTTCAAACTATTGCTTCTCCCAAATTTCTCAATCCAATTTATTCAGTTTCATAGGCTTCTAACCCCTGTAACTGCCATATGAAAGTTTTAATTTCTTGATGATGAATTACTTTAAATGGTTAGTTCGTTCAACAAGAGCGCCAATATTACAAAAGGAACAACATTTTAAGTGGTTTTAAATCAAGCACATCGAGAGTACAAAAGTCCCTCGTAGAGTAATGGGTTTCTTTACCGATATTCTTTTCCCACTTGCACAACATAACTTGACATTTCAGCTGCATATGGTAAATATACATGACATTATTTACCTTAAAAAGTAAAATTTTACTTATAAAATACATGGGGGCGATTAGGGACCCTTAGATTGCTGAACACTGCAAAATAACATTGCTTATAGTAAATACTACTTTACAAAGCACGTTCTTCTCCTCTGATCCTCGTAAGGAAACTAGGGTTCAGAGAGTAAGTAGAACTGGTCCACAATCCAGAACTTTTAGCTCCAAACTGTGTCTTCTTTCCACAGCATGAGGCTGACTCCGTAGTCAGTGAAAGATCTTGTGAGTTAAGCAACAACTATCATTTGTTGGACAGAATACACAGCATTTAGACTACTGGATCACAGGTGAAGTCTTGTACTTTTGTGCCACGTTTATCACCTTTGAGTAAATTCAATGGGAAGTATTTTGCTGCGTGAAGAGTTCATTCTGTAATGGAGGCTTCATTCTTATCCACAGAATTGGAGCAGATTACTCTGTGGCAAATTCCATCAGTTTTACAGGTAGATCTGTACACACTGATTACTTTGAGACTTTATTTCTGGTTTCTTAATAACTCAGGTAAATCTCACACTTATGGAGTACACAGCGATGGTAAAAAAAATTTCTAAGCAATCATCCTGGAAACCTGAAGGGCTGGCGCGTCCCCTACTTCCCGACTGAAGCCAACGGTCTGGGGGAAATCTAGAGCAACAAGGAAGTTGCAATTCTGATGGCGCAACCGTGGTATTCACCTCGACATGTGAAATTTCTGTATTATTACTGGAATAGGATTTTAGAAAATGTAATTTTTCCTCCTGTGTATATATAGAGAAGAATTTGCTATTTGTCTGAATACTGTTTTGACCCAGGGCTGGACCTTGAAAAGGCCAAAACATTAACAGTAGTACTTCTGTTCACTGAAGAGTTATGTTACAAGAAGATAAAATGGGTTTTGTAAGTTGTTTTATTGTATTTTGTGTTGACATAAATAAAAATGGTAATTTAAACAATGAGCCGTAGATGGTCGATAATTCCTTTTATTTACTTGCTACAAAACCCTCTTCTTGGATTTCTGGATCCCTGTGTGACCTGCACTGACCGCCTTGCTGATCTGTTTGAGGCCAAGGAGAAAGAGGCAGCCACGGGATGCAAGAGACAGCAGAAAACAGGCTGTAATTTTCTGCCTGGTTATAACACTCCCATTATGAGGCCTTTTAAAACAGGCCTGGACATTACCCCATATTTTGTGAAAACAGGGTTAATGTTATGGGTTGAATTGCGGTCTCTACCCTAAAGCTCATATACTTCAGAGGTCCTAACCCCCAGTACCTCAGAATGTGACTGCGTTTGGACATACAGTATTTAAAGAGGTAATTGAGTTAAAATGAGATCATTAGGTTGGGCCCTGATCCGTACCCTTTGATTGGCACCCTTATAAGAAAAGGAGATTAGGACACAGAAGTGCACAGAGGGAAGACCACACAGAGGCACCGGGGAGGAAAACAGCCATCTACAAGCTGTCTTGAAAGAGGACTCTGAAGAAGCCAGTGCCTTGATATGGGACTTCCAGCCTCCAGAACTGTGAGCAACTGCATTTCTGTTGTTTGAGCCAGCCACACTGTGGTGCTTTGCGTGGCAGCCCTAGTGTACTAATGCGGTCAGGCAGTGCCATTTTTTCTGGACATCCATTTGACAGATTCATGGTGCCATGCTTGTTTTCCTAGTCAGAAAAAAAAAGGGAAAAAAAAACAAAAACAAAGAAAAAAGCCAAATACTAACAAAAAAAAGTCAGCCTAGAAAAAGTCATGTCTTAAAAAGGTCCATTCCTACAAAAGGAAAGAGAAAGTCAGGACAAAGGTAATTTTGTGCTGAAACACACTACGGCTGGAGGATTAGAAATCCACAAACCAACCCCATTTTGAGCAACATGAAGAAAGTCACTTTTCTCCTTTATTTTTCCATCTGTAAGATGGTGCCAATGTCTGTCTTTTAGGAACTCTTACAATACCTGACACCCAGCAGGGGCTCAGTAAAGTCATTCACTCAGTATTTTTAACTATCTAGTATATGCCAGTCTCCATTCTTAGGCTTATGCACACAGCAATGAGCAAAATAAGTAGCTCTCATACTCCCAAATGGAAGAGAAGGTAATACTAATTACATGCATATTACCAGAGGACTGGGTTCAGTTTATCCACATCCCAGATCTACTTGGCCCTGCCTGTCTCCCAGGTCTAAGCTGGGAGTCACCCCAGCACTGACTCACCCAGTCTCCTAGGTAAGAAAGCCTCAGTTTCCATCTCACTACCCTGTGGTTGGGAGCCACATCAAGTCCAGTGCCAAAGTCCAGAGTGGCAGCTGACCTGGATTATAATAAAACATAACTTTGAAAAGAGGAATGCAAGGGTAAGTTTACCTGAACAGAAAAGCACTGAGCCAGTTAGGGAAGGGGAAACAAAAGAGCTTACCTGACTGGGCTGGGGGAGGACCAGGAAAGATTGCAAAATGTGGGAAAGAAAAAGAAACAGCCTTTGGGTAGCAACTATGTATGGGTGTTATTGAGAATGAGATAGATGGGGTGGGAGTGGTTGGCTGTTCATGCAAATGTCCTCATCCTTTTGGGCCTGCAGCCCGAGGGCTTTGAGATAAGAGTGAAGCCCAGCCAGTGTGCTCAGTGGTTGAGCATGGACTCACCAACCAAGAGATCACTGTTCAATTCCCGGTCAAGGCACATGCCAGGTTGCGGGCTTGATCCCCCCATAG
>PVJC01023967.1:0-25912 GCA_004026665.1 Murina feae | reverse complement strand
CAGTGAGCTGCACAGCAGCACCCGCAGCTACGGCCCAGAGTCCAGAATTACGGTAGCTTCGGGGAGCCTTATTATCAGGGAGGTCTTATGTTTGGGGGAGGCCTTATTATTAGAGAGGTCTTATTTCCAGGGGGGGTTTCGGGGGGTGCCTTATATTTCAGCCAGAGGCAAAACTGTAAGTAGGTCTTATTTTGGGGAGATGTTTTACTTTTGGGGAAACAGGGTAGGTCTGTAAATTCTTATGGAAAAAAATGAATCTTGATCCCTTCCTAACAACAAACATAAACTAATCCCCAATGAAATGTAGATGAAAATTTGAAAAGTGAAACATTAAAGGTCCTATTTAAAAACAAAACCAAATACCTTTATGACCTTAAGGTAAGGAAAATTTTATTTAAAAAGAGTACAAAATCACCAATATAAAAGAAAAATTTATAAATCTGACTATATAAAATTCAAAAACTTTTATATGCTAAAAGACAGCACTTAGTAAAAACTCAAACCACATGTATATACAGCAAAGAATCCATATCCAGAATTTAAAGTAAAAAGGCCTACAGATCAAGAAAAAGAACTGGACAAGCATTTCACAGTAGAAGATATCCAAGTGGCCAATAGGCATATGAAAAGTTATTCAACATTATTAGGCATTTGAGAAATGCCAATTGAAATAAAAATATCACTATATACCCAACAGGATGGGTTTATCAACAAAAGTCCACTGCCATCAATACAATGCAAACAGGAGTCCCCAATATGGCGTATAGGAAAAGAAGAGAGTATTCTGATGAACAGTTTATAAACTGAGAAAAATCAGCCTCTAGAAGAAGCCAAAAGTACACTCCCCCAAGACAAAGGGAAGGCCTGCTTACATAGAGAAAGTTCCTACTCTGTCCCTGATTGGTCCATTTCTATGCAAATGAAGAATCCAAATTTGCACAGTTTAACTGATCCACATAGCACTATCCTGATTGGTTGGAATCACACATGCTAATTGGTCATTATGGAGCTACTCTGCTTGGAGGATAAAGATGCAAATGAGAATATAGTTTCACAGCTCCAATTGGACAGAAATAGTCTTAGCCCACGGGTTAAAATACAAATCCAGGAACTCCTTTATAAGATTCAGCTCATAAGGCAGGAATGCAGTGCAGGAGGCTTGGCAGCCTAGTCCTTGAAAGACAGAGTGGTGAAATGATCAGGAGATGTTTAATAAAGACCAATAGAAATTAAGAAAGAAATATACAAGTTAAGTGAAGACTGGTGGAAAGGAAAGGAGAGAGGGAGGGAGAGGCTGACACTTCAATATAGTCAGGGATATTAAATCTTGGGCAACCTCTGTCCTGCTAGATATCTGACTCACTGACATAACTTGTACAAAAAACTTTACAGCATTCAATTAACTCCTAAGTACCAAGCTCTGAGTTTTTCTTCAATTAATGCCCACCAAGTATTTTATACCCATAATATAGGTGAGTGTAATGCGGCTTAGAGAGGTTAGATAACTGTGCAAAATCATAAAACTAAAAAGACAGAAGCAAAAATTTGAAACCCTGACACTTCCAGGCCATATCCTTAACTGTCACTGTCTACCACTAACATAATAGTCAGTAGTTACCTAGTCAGGTATGTTTAAAAGCCTAACTAAATCACAAGGCCTAAGGTTCTCCCACTTCTCTAACTGTCTTCCTAACATTTATCTTCCTCTACCTTTGACAAACAGTAAAGATGTTCCTCAAGAAAGGAAAGGTGATAAGACATACCACCAACTTGATTTCCTACAAGCTGTCCAAAATTAGGTCACCTAGCCCGGCCGGTGTGGCTAGTGGTTGAGCTTCGACCTATGAACCAGGAGATCACAGTTCAATTCCTGGTCTGGGCATATACCCAGAATGCAAGCTCATTCTCCAGTGTGGGGTGTGCAGGAGGCAGCCAATCAATGCTTCTCATTATTAATGTTTCTATCTCTCCTTCTCCCTTCCTCTCTGAAATCAATAAAAATATATTTAATGGATAAATAATAGATTGAGTCACCTACAGTGTGTGCAGGGTTTGCACATGCAGGTGAAGACAACAGGGCTCTAAAACAGTGTTACACACTTCTACCCTCTAATGGCATGGAAGGGTACATGAGATTAGCAGCCCTCGTAGATTGCCGAGAAATATGTTCTGCGGGAGGAGCAGTTTTCCAAAGAGGCAGGGACCGAGAAAGCATGCTAGAGTCAAACCTACACTACACACAGGTACGGTACGTAAGATCTGTGGATTTCTACAGACACCACACAATCCTCTAACTATATGATCTAAGCCCAGACACTTCACTTTTTAATTTTCCACATCTATAAAATAAGGCATTCAATAGGACAGTAAATAAAATAATAAACCCAAGATGCTTTGCTCCCTGAAAGCAGAATTGCTCTGTAGATGGTAGCCATTAGTGATAACGGTAATCCCCAGCTCAAAGACATGGGAACAAAGGCCCAGAGAGGTTGTGACTTGCCCTTGGCCACATGCATTGAACACTCTGAGGAGGAGATCACAAGTACAAGAGCCTGGAGCCCTGCCGACATCCTTTGCACTCTGGGAATTATAGGAATGATTTATCAATGATGACATCTGGTCCTGAGGGAGAAAAGGCTCACTTTTAGCCGTGCTTAAGGCCAATCGTATCATAATCATAATGTCTTGTGCTGCATGGTGCTTTTATTTTCCAAAGTGTTTCCCATCAATTACATCATTTTACTTTTAAATATCCCTATGAGTCAGGGAAGACATTATCACCATTAGTTGTTGTCCTTATTGATTTTTTTAATGCTCTGCTTGTTATAGGGCAAATACAGCCATTCCTATTTTTAAACTGTTTGTAATATATGTTTTCATGAGTCCTGGTGCTTAGCTTTCTCTGACTTAATTGTTGTCTCCAAATTAGAAATGGCAAATTTCCTCGACAAATATATGGCAAAATGGCTTAGGAAGAGAATTACTAAGGAGGAGAAGAGCTGGAAAAACATTTTTACTACACACAAATAGACTACAGAACCTGTGTTTCCCAATCCTGAACTTCTGCCGAAGTCCGAATCCAGAGGACCAAGGACTCTGTGAACTAGCTAACGCCACAAGTTAGCAGCTATTCACATGGGTCCCAGCAGTTGCCAAATGAATGCATTTCTCAACGTAAATAGAACTAATGGAAAATCTAGGCCTCAGAAAATCTTGAAATCTGCCAAGTTACTCCAGCTACATGGAAATGAGTCCTTATCTTCTCATTATATAGAGCAGAGAGTCTAATGCAGATGGAGAGTTCTCATCTAGGTAAAGGTCAGGAGTCCCAGAATCTGCCACTCAGTTCTGTCACTGACTACCTGATGTTAAGAAAGAAAAATAGATAAATAAATAAATAAATAAATAAATAAATAAATAAATAAGACAAAGGCTTGCTCCACCAGGGATGAGTTCCTAGAGAGAGTACCTGGGGAACACATCAAAGGGCCACCACACTCATCCTCAGTAGAATTTAGCCAGGTGAAAACAGAGGCAGAAGATTCTAGATAGAGCAATGGGCATGCATGCATTAGCTTTGAGGAAGATGCTAAAAGACATTCCTTAAGGCAGAATCTGTGGGAACTGATTGGTCAGAGATGAGATCTTTATTTAATAATATAAGATAAGCAGCTACCATGTGATGAAGGTCTATCTTTTCAGGGAATTTCACTCTTTTTCCTAAAACAGTGTGCACATCTACAAAAACAAAGCAGAAAGGGTAAGCTTAACTGTTCAACTTGCTTTGCTAGCCAAACATTCTTCAATGGGTCTCTCGAGATGAACAGTTTCACCACCCATCCAATGCCCTACGGAGAATTTCATGCGTAGTCTGGATAAATCACTCACTAGTCATATGTTTTTGAGCCTCAGTTTCCCCACTGTTAAATGTTGACAGGCATAAACTAGTTCACTCTTCTTTTCAACATGCCACATGAGAGAACACTTTAATGAAAGGAGAGTTACAATGTCACCTCCTGCCCTGTGATTTTATGCATTTATCATAAAGCCTGATTTTATCATCAGCCAGTTACCACTTATTTTTTAAAAATGGAAACATCGCTGCATAATAAGACTCTTGTGGGAATGGTAAAGGAATTGGAACTCACTTACAAAAATCAAGTAGCAGTATGATTCAGCTGCTGGTTCCCTCCAGCCTGGACTGCGCTTTGCATGAGCAATGAGCTCATCTTTGAATGTAGCAGATTCTGCTTGTTTGGGTAGTGCTTCTAATCGAGGCATATATATATTTTCCCTCAATCACAGGAAAACAAATTGTCAGTGGCATATTGCTTTGATATTTCAACCATTTGCTGAATTTCCAGCCCTCCAAAATTTCTTCAACAGAAGCATGAAGCATGAATAGGACAAACTAGAGAACCCAGTATTTATGAGCCTATTCAAACATTGTAAAGATTTGATCAGCAAATATGCCAATTGATACATCATAATGTTTTAAAACTGCAGTTGTCTTGGTCTATAAAACTTAGAATTCTGAAGAGATTTCTGCTATCCTGGCAGACATTTCTGTTTTACTGCCATCTAGTGATGTACATTAGAACTGGCAATTTTGCTGCTAGATTTCCAGGAGGCTGAAGACTTTTTTAAGCTTAAGACACAAAGTAATGATGCTGATATGCATCTTTCTATCCTGCCTCATGTACCTCACCTTTCCCATTCCCCATCCAAATAACCCCCTCTACACACACACACACACACACACACACACACACACACACACAGTATTCTATCCAGAATCTATAAAGCTCTCATATGAATTTGTGCCCTATGAGATAGTATAGGTCCCAGATCATTTTTATGTTAAAGAGCCCGGATTTTTAATATCTACCAGAATATTAACAATGGCAATATATTACCCCCATTTTGATTACTCTCTCCAAACTTTCTACCAGTTGGAATGCACTTCCAGTCTTCTGACAACAGAGATGCAGAGTTGATGCTGAGGCGTCACGATTGGTTCCTCAGGAAAATACTGGGCTAACCTTGGCAGACTCATTGCCCTGGACAAGCACACTGGAGTGTCAAGTGAGCTCCTTTCTTGTGAAGGAGCCAGAAAAAGTCCCAGTTACAATGTACCAAGATATGAAGAAGAGAGTTCCCACTCTACAGAAGCTCTGTGGGTTCCCACAGAAATATTGGTTCTAAAGCTCCACAATAATTTTGAATCCTTTTAGATTAATGAGTTTCAAGCTCAGGAAGTAGCGTCCCCACAATGAGTATTTGAAATGAGGTGGGATGTATCTTTTGCGGGCCACAGTAAATGGAGTGCACTCCTAGAATCTCATGCTCAGGAGTTAAGAATGCTAAATGTCCTCCATCATCTGAACAGTCCCTCACACTGAAAAATGTTCCATCCAGAATGCCAACAGTGTCCCCACAGAGAAACATAGCATTCACTAAAGGAATGGCATAATTCTTCCTTCTTCCTTTTATTCTTGACAAAGGATTTTCTGAACTTCTTCATGTCAGACCTTGGAATAGAATCTATGGATCTGATAATAAACACATAGCCTACTTCCCTGGATGGTGTGGTTCTGTGGTTAGAGTCAGCCCTTCCACCAAAAGGGTTGCAGATTTGATTACCGGTCAGGTCAGGAGCACATACCTGGGTTACAGGTTTGACCCCTGCCCCCATTTGTGTACATATGGGAATCAACTAATCAATATGTCTCACATGTTTCTCTCTCTCCCTTCATCCCCCTTCCTCCATCCCTTCCACTCTCTCTAAAAATCAATGAAAAAATTAACAACAACAAAAAAAGACACAGCCTCCCATTAATTTAAAAGGATCCCAGTGGGTATTCTGTGCATTCTCACCAACAGATCAACGCTGTACTTTTGTTCGTTTCTTTCTTTGTCTTGAGGATATGGTAACTGGCCAGAAAGTAAATTAAAGATAACACAGCCTTGCTCGGTCACAGATGAGAGTACGCTCCAGGAGGATGGTGACTGCTGGCCAAGGATACTGTGGTTCAGAGCACTCAAGAGCATCACACCCTCAAGAGACTGCAGAGATTCATTCTGATTCTCATGGTGATCAGACCAAGCAGTGGGAAATATCCTCTTTTTTCTCTTGTGAGTTACACTTTGTCACCTGCTCACCAAACAAGTGCCACTTGTGTCTCTGTGTCTCAGAGTTTCCCTACATCATCTCCTTTAACATCTACTTCTAGTTGTGTACAGGCATGGGTAATAGAAGGGACACCTATATTTCAGACAAACACTGTATCTTCCACTTTATTTCAGGCTCAGACCTAGATACCCACATGAAACCATATTATTTTTCTTCAGCAGCTCCTCTTCACCCTCATGCAATCCTACTGCTGAGGCTTACCAGTTCAGTCCATCAGATACTTCTAAATCCCAGTGTAGAAGCAATCTTTAACACCCACTCCCACTACATATGAACTGAACTAGTATCCTTCTATATGTTGATTATCGATAGATGATCAATAGACAGACATATAATAGACTATCACATATAAAATATTTGGCAATTAATTTTAGCTATTATCATGAATACATTTTTTACAATTATGCTGTTATCCACGTCATTTTATTTTATTTTATTTTCATTTTAATTGATTTCAGCAAGGAAGGGAAGAAGGAGAAAGAGATAGAAGCATCAATGATGAGAGAAAATCATTGATCATCGGCCTCCTGCCCACCACCCACTGAGAACTGAGCCCACAATCTGGGCATGTGCCCTGACCGGAATCGAACTACAACCTCCTGGTTCATAGGTCGATGCTCAACCACTGAACACCAGCTGGACATCCATGTCATTTTAAAAGTGAAGAAATTGAGTCTCAAAAGTCACAGAGCAATTAGTTCATAGCGTGAGAAACTTATCTCTCAGTTCAAAGCTCAGACACTCTAATTGATTAAACCACACTAGCTCTACATTCCATTGTCTGTAAAAGAAAGAGACCTGGAGACCAGCTAGTATCACTATTACATATAGGCGCCTGTGCGTATGCACATTACATAGGAGTTCTACATTCCTAGTACTGGTTTCCCTGCCATCACACTGGGACCAGGAGGTGCTCCTTTGGAAGCTGTGGTCTGTGATGGTTAGACTGCAGCTTGCAGCTGAAGTCAAGCGAGGTGTCAGCTGTGTGTCAGCAGAACCTACATCACAGGTAATGTTCTCCAGCGTAAACTACTCTGGAGATAACAGCTGGCAGATTACAGAAATAAGTGGATATGTTTCTTTCATTATGTGTTGTGGATGGATAAACCATCATTTCCTCTAACTGAAAGTGGCAGATCGGAAAGTTTCTGTTAATAGTTTATTAGAAATCTTACATATCTCTATTTTGTTTGTAAATATAATCTTATTCTAAATCATAGTGATTTTTCTGGAAATGTGGGTATTCCAAGGGCTCATCAGTATCCATTCTTTCTCTCTTCCCGGGCTCACAGAGACCATACTTGTCAGCCCCCTTTCTTACTAGGTAGAGCCATGTTACCCATCTGACCAACAGACTATTAGCAGAAACGGTGCATGTGTGACTTCTAGAACTAAGTACCAAGTTCGAGGTGAATAATCCTCCAGAACTTTCTTCCCTTGCTACAGCTATCATGGGAGCATGTGTTGAAATGGAAGCACCATGGGATCCACAGAGACCATATAACTGAGGCAACACATGTAAGATAATCATCCAGAAGATTTGCTCATATCCACAGCAGAGTCCGCATAAATTTAAATAAACTTTCTCACCCTCACAGATTTGGCTCAGTTGATAGAGTGTCAGCCTTCGGACTGAAGGGTCCCAGGTTTCATTCCGGTCCAGGGCACATGCCGGGCTGCAGGCTCAATTCCCAGTGGGGGGTATGCAGGAAGCAGCTGATCAATGATTCTCATCATTGATGTTTCTCTCTCCCTTCTTCTCCCTTCCTCTCAGAAATCAAAAAATATATAAAAATAAATAAATAAACTTTTGCTTTCTTAAATCATTGAGATTTAGGTGTTGCCTCTTACTACAGCTTAACTTGGATTCTTCTCACTAATACTGTGGGTGAAGAAATTTTATTCATACTACAAAAAAAAAAAAAGAGCATGCACACCTCCCTCAAAAATAATATATTCATTTAATCCAATACCCCAGGTCTTCTGCAATCTGGTCCCAATTCTACCTTCTCAATGTTGTCTTCCACCATCTGCAAATGAAACTAGATACTATTCATTGACCACATCTCACAATTTTGTGCTGTTTTTGTTGTTATTCTTTTTACTTCTACTTATATTATTCCCTCTGCATAGCATAGTCTCTTACTCTTCAAATGTCAAATTACTACCTATCTTTAAAAGGCCTTTATATGCTAACTCTTCCATGAAATCTTCCCAAATTCTGAATTTTTCTTTTCTTCAAATTTTTATGTTTTAGTTCTTGTTAATCCTTTTCACTTTATATCTTGCATTATGGTTATTATGGTTATTTATGAGTATCTTTTATCTCTCCTATTGGTAATCTTGACAGGGACATTTAAATCTGACTCTTCATTTTATCCTCAACAACTCAACTCGGTTCCTTAAAATTATGCTCAATAAATATTTAATAGATACAAATATATCAGTGATGTTAATATTGTAAGTTTTATCATAAAATCAATTTAGACCCTTGGAATCTCAAGAAGCATTCCTTTCCTCATCTACTTTCTTACTGTCCCCCAACCCCAAAGGCAACATTATCCTAACCAGGTCATGGGTACTAGTGCGTGGAGACACTGGAGATTGAAAAGTCCTACATCTACATGAGATCCCTCTTCTAGGCCATAAAGCACCATTAGGAAATGAACCAGGCTTCCCCCTTTTCCCAGAAGCACTCAGGAATTGAGGGGCCTATGGAATTTGGGCTTGGGTGCTGGTAGTAAGAAGCTTGGAATTGGGAGCAAAGTAGCAGCAGCATTGATATTTATTGACAATATAGAGTAAGCCTGTACCTGTGCTAAATGTGTTATGTATGTTTTATCACTTTCTCTTCCCAAGAACAGCAGGGAGATTGTATATAACCTAATGGGTAGTGCATAAGCTCTATAACCACATCGCATGTGTTCAAATCACTGCTTTGACCTCTAGAGTATAATATAAGAGGTCTGGAAAATGTAGTTAATTAATTGTGTGATCTAGGACAAGGTACTTCTCTCTGCCTCAGTTTCCTTAATTAAGAATAATGCTTCCTACCTCATAGAATTATGATAATCATAGACATTTAAAAGAGGGCCCTCACATGATAAGTGCATAATGGGTATTGCTCTGAAAAACAATGAGTGATATAAT
Organism: Murina feae; assembly: GCA_004026665.1. Classification (NCBI taxonomy): domain Eukaryota; kingdom Metazoa; phylum Chordata; class Mammalia; order Chiroptera; family Vespertilionidae; genus Murina; species Murina feae. The sequence goes on along the minus strand of PVJC01023967.1, from coordinate 16,569 downwards.
TATTGCTATTATCCTCTTTCCAGATTAGGATACTAAGGCCCAAGGACCTGCAAGTAGTAAGTGATACAGTTGAGATTTGAACCCAAGCCTTTTGGCCTCAGAGTCAATGTTCTTAATTTTTTTACCGTACAGTCTCTTTGAGACCCTCAGAATCACTGAGCAAAAATGTAACAAAGAAATTCCATTCTCCACCTGGCTGGATGGAGGAATGGTTAGACAAGATCATTTATAAGGTCCCTTTCAACCTTGAGATTCTGTGATTTATAGATGTCAACACCTAAGAGCATGAAAGGTTCCTAGCAACCCAGGGATCCAGAGCAGAGGTGATCAGAATGGACCAGAATAGAAGTTTTAAAACTTCTATTCTGAAGTGGCTCTCTAGAATCTTTTATTATATCCACATTTTTCTAAGCCTCTTTTATTATACTCTAGAGGTTAAAATCATATGCTTTAAGGAGAAAATGCAATGCTTTAGAGTCAGACAGATGTGAATATGAATCATTGCTCTACCATTTATTTGCTTTAAGCAAATTACTCAACCTCCTATCAAATTAACCTCTACCAGGTTTCTGCACCTTATAACTTTCTGGGTTCTGTCCTTCCCTATAGCTAAGAAGATTTGTAAAAATCAAGTGTGTACATGATTCTGCAATTACCTTCCTTTCCTGAGTACAACAATTCATCAGTTCAGATTTTTCCTAATCCAAAAGTGTCTCATTTTTATAGTTCTATGATGCCAAATGTAATTTTTTCCTAGTAAATGAGACTAACAAAGTCTGAGTTTACTATGAAATGATATAAACTCACAAATTGGGATGGATGACTTTCTTTCTCATGGCCTGGAGAATCAGAAAACACCAATGTGTATTAGAGAAAAGAAAAAGAGAGACCGATTCACAAAGAGCTTCAGAGACAAGGGTTAGTGAAAGAAAATTCTCCATATCCCTGCCTGTCCCAGAGGCCTGGGTTCATTTCTCCACTTTGGTTCCATGAGAAGAGCTCCTCTTGTTACAGTTGGCTTTAGTGGAGTTTATGCTATCTATCACCATGAATCCAGCACTCTGAGGCCAGATTTCTCATTCATAGAACAAATAAAAAATATATATCTCTTATAGGATCATTATTGAAATTAAATAAGATACTAAAGTCAAGAACTGGAACACAGTAAACATTAAATAAATAATAGATACTATCATTTGTTACTATTATACTCTTATAAATTACCCAACATATGTTTGTTTTCTTTCATGTCGTTAACATATATTGACAATATCATTCTATGTCCCAGCACTATGCTTAGAATTGACTCTATGGTAAATAAGACATAGTATTTACTGTTAATGGGAGCAACTGAACAGGGAAAAAAGATATTAAACCAGCAATTGTCATTGATAGTGGTAGGTGTCAGTGAATGAAGAGAGAGAACCATCTGCCTAGGCACACTAAGAACAGATAGCTTCATGGAGTTGGTCACATTTGACCTTGAAAGTTAGGAACAGGGCTATGGGGAAGACATTTCAAGCAAAAATAGCAACCTTTTCAAAGACATGATGGGTAAAACTCTGTAGAAAGTTTAAGGAACTGCAGGTAACTTGATGCAGGGTCGGTTAATAAGTAGGGAGAGAAAGAGGTGTTAGATGAGGTTGTGGAAGTGAGCAAGAGTCAAACCAAGGAGGCAGACTAAAGAACATGTGTATTCTCCTAAGGAGGTAAGGCTTATGGCAACACACCCTTACCATATTTCAAACACTAGTCTAAACATTTGTGAACTCATTTTCTCCTTACATGATAGTCACTATTGGTATTATCCTAAAGGAAATACAATTCCAGAAAGGCAAGGAGCTTGCCTGAATAATACTACCAATACTAAGTACAGAGCCGGGTTTTAGAGCAGGACCTTTTATAAGCTAAAATGTGTTTTAGTTTAGCTGCTAAAAAAAACACAAAACAAAACAAAAAAAAACCAAACAAACAAACAGCACATAGATTATGTGGCTTAAACAATAAACATTATTTTCTTACTGTTCTGAAGTCTGGGAAGTCCAAGATCAAGGTACCAGCAAAATTAATTCTTGGAGAGAGCCCTCTTCCTAGTTTTCAAAGGTATACCTTCTTGTACCTGTACAGGGTGGAAGAGGAAGCTCTGGTCTCTTTATTTCCTTACTAGGGGCCCGGTGCACAAAAATTTGTGCACTCGGGGTGGAGGGAGTCCCTCAGCCCGGCCTGTGCCCTCTGACAGTCTGGGACCCCTCAGTGGATGTCCTATGATGACCCCAGTCTGCCAGGCGCCTTTTGTGTGTGTGTGTGTGTCACCACTGGGGACCTGCCCCCAGCCGCATCTGAGGCTCGGAGCAGCCCTCCTGTGTGTGTCTACCTGCTGGGGACCTGCCTCCAGGCACACTGTGGAGGCTTGGAGCAGGCACCCCCTCTATGTTGATCTCTCAGACTCTTGCCCTCCCCAGCATGTTGTTCTCTTTTTTGAGCGTGGCCAGAGCTGGGTGTGGCCTGCCTCCCAAGCTTGCCTACTGCCCATCTTCCTCCAGCCACCAGAAAGCAGGGAAAACCCCACCTCGTGGTCAGGCCAGCCTTCTCCTGCTCCCTGATCCTCGGAAGGGACCTGGGAAGCCACCAAGCAGGCCGCCAACTCTTTCCCACTCACCTGTCCCCTGCTGCCTTCCTTTCCCACTTCCCAGTGCCACCAAGGGGTCTGGGGAGCTGCCAAGCAGGACCCTGGCCCCTGCAGCCTTGCTTTCCTGCTCCACGATGCCCCTCAAAGGGTCTGGGCAGCCACCAAGCAGGCCGAGACCCCCCCTGCCACCTCTTACTCGCTCCCCGGTGCCCTCCAACCCTGCCACCTCTTTCCCACTCACGGGTCCTGGGTCCTGCGCTGTACTGCCCTGCAGCCGCTCTGTGCACTCGGGAGGTCCCTCAGCCCCGCCTGTGCCCTCTCGCAGTCTGGGACCCCTCGGGGGATGTCCCACCTGCTGGCATGCCTGACCAGCCTGGGTGAGGGGCTTTAAGGCTGCCCACAGCTCCCATTGACCCAACGTCCCAGCAAGGCTGGCTGGATGCAGGTTTCTGGTGTTTTTTCTCCTATAATTGATACTGTTCCTTGAAGGCCTGGGGTTATCTTCTATAATTGATACATTGTTCCTTTAAGGCAGCCTTCTAACTAACTGAAGCCTCCTCTTTGCTTCACCTGGCAGTGTCTATAATGAAACAATTGTTACTTTTACTGGTTAGGCCCGGGCTGCTCTTTCCTTCAGCTCCGGAGGATTCTATGATTGTTACATTGTTTCAAATGTTTCAAAGCTGTGTTTTGCTAGAGGCAGTTTAAGCGGAGCTGAGCTGAGCGGGCGCAGCTTCACTTTCACTTTTGCCGCAATGGAAACAGCTGTTTACTCAGGTCCGTGAGTGGCGGCTGCCATGTTGGCTGGGATAATTTGCATACAGCTGCTCTGATTGGCTGGTGGGCGTGGCTTACCCTGTCTCGGAGAAACGGTTAATTTTAATATTTCGCTTTTATAGAGTAGATAAGGGTGCTAATACAATCATGAGACTCCACCCTCATGATCTCTTGGAAACATTATCCAATTACCTCCAAAAACAGGATCCACAATGGGAGTAGAGCAGCTCTTTAACATATGAATGACAGGTGGCTAGGGAAATCATAAGCATTCAATGGATAACAAGCTGTGCTCCAAAAATATCTATATCTGTCTATCTATATCTATATCTATATCTATATCTATATCTATATCTAACCTAATAAAAGAATAATATGCAAATTAACCCTCACTCCATTACACTTAAACCACCCCCACCAGCCAACCCACACCCACCACCCAATCAGAGCGATGATATGCAAATTAACCCAGCCAAGATGATGGCCAGCAGCCACGGAGCTAGAGCAAACAGGAGGCCAGTGATGGAGGAAACTGCCTGCCTAGGCCGGCTGTGGCCTCTGCTCAAGGCAATAAAGTTTCAATTATAGAAGCCATGGAACTGAAGCAAACAGGAGGCTTTGTTGCCTGCCTAGGCAGGCTATGGACTCCACCCCTCACACAGGCTAGCCACACCCCCATAGGGTGAGGATCCCCACTGGGGGGCTTGGCAAGCCTGCAAACAGCCATCAGCCCCTCACCCAGGCTGGTCAGGCATGCCAGCAGATGGACATCCCCCGAGGGGTCCCAGACTGCGAGAGGCATAGGCCAGGCTGAGGGACTCCTCCGAGTGCACAAATTTTACATATTACACTTTGATTGGTTGAACAGACAACCAGACACTTAGCATATTAGGCTTTTATTATATAAGGTATATATGTGTGCACATGTGCACGCGCACACACATACACATATGTAATAGAAGCTCAGAACTTGGCCGCAGTTCTTTGTCAAATCCAGATATGCCTAGTTTTCTAACTTCAGCCTGGTTAATTTAATCTCTCTGACCTGTAAATGGATACATTGCCTTGTTAATCTATATATATAAAAGCCTAAGCAATCTAATGACCGGTCCACTAGACACTATGATGCTCAGTGACCACCAGGGACAGATGCTCCCAAAGCCAATCTCCCGCAGCCAGCCAGCCCCAATTCACCCCACCAACCTCCTATGGCCCATCCCTAGCCAGCCAACTCTGATCGGCCCTGAGCCCCAATTGAGGCAGGAGACAACCCAAATTGGCCCCAATAGCCAGCCAGGCCGTGGGACCCTAACCGTGCATGAATTCGTGCATTGGGCCTCTAGTCGAATCTAATAAAAGAGTAATATGCAAATTAACCATCACTCTGAGATGTCCAAGCCACACCCACCAGCCAAACCACACCCACCAGCCAATCAGAGCGGCTGTATGCAAATTAACCCAGCCAAGATGGCAGCTGGCAGCCACTGAGCCAGAGCAAACAGGAGGCTTCTGTTGCACCAGCGGTGGAGTTGAAACTGCCTGCCTAGGCTGGCTGGGCCTCTGCTCAAGGCAACAATGTTTCAATTATAGAAGCCACAGAGCTAAAACAAACAGGAGGCTTCATTGCCTGCCTAGGCCTCTGCTCAAGGCAACAAAGTTTCAATTATAGAAGATAAACCCCAGAAACCTTATTCCAGCCAGGCTTGCTGGGACGATGGGTCAATGGGAGCTGTGGGCAGCCTGAAAACGGCCCTCAGCCCCTCACCCAGGCTGGCCAGGCATGTTAGAAGGTGGACATCCCCCAAGGGGCCCCAGACTGCGAGAGGGAACAGACCAGGCTGAGGGACCCGCCCCCCCCCCAGTGCACAAATTTTTGTGCACCAGGCCCCTAGTAATATATATAAAAAGCCAGAGAGCATAAAGGCCATAACAACCATAACAATTGGTTGCTATGATGCCCACTGTGGCCAGCAAACTAGTCAGATCAGGGGGTGGGGCTGATCAGCCCATCTCTTGGCCCCTCCCCTCTGCTGGTCTCCTTCTTATCGCAACCCCACCCTAATAAGGGGCAGGGCTGTCCAGCCAACCTCCTATGGCTCCTTTCCCTGGCCAACCCTGCCCCAGATCGCTCACCCACCTCAATTGGGGGTTGGGCTAGCCAGCCAACCTCCTGAAGCCCCTCCCTCTGGCTGGTCCCAAACCCTATGAGCCCCCACAACCTTGATTGGTCCACAGCACCTCTACGCACCCAACCCCACCCCAGATCGATCCCCCCACCCTGAACAAGGGCGGGGCCAGCCAGCTAACCACCCATGGCTCCTCCCTCAGGCTTCTGGCCCCCAATTGGCACTCCCACCCCATTTAGCCCCCAAACCCCAATTGGGGGCTTGGCCCACTGGCCAATCACCTGTGGCCCCTTCCCTCAGCCACTCCAGCCCTGATCAGGCTCGATCAGAGTTGGCCTGCCAGCCAACCTCCTGCCATCTCTTCCTCCCGACAGACCCAGCTACAATCTGCCCTGACTGGGGCCAGGCCAGCCAGACTCCACCCGTGCATGAATTCATGCACTGGGCCTCTAACTTTTTTTGAAGCCCTAACCCTCAGTATCTGAGAGCATGACCTTTTATGGAAGTAAGGTGATTACAGATGTGACTGGTTAAGATGAGGTCATACTGTAGTAGAGTGTGTCCCTAATACAATATGACTTGTGTCCTTATGAAAAGGGGAAATTTGGACACAGACCCCCACACAGGGAGAAAGCTATATGAACATGAAGACAGAGATTTACAAGCCAAGGAATGCCAAAAATGATCAGTAGCAAGTGACCAGAATCAAGGACACAGGCATGGAACAGATTCTTCCTCACAATTTCCAGATTCACCAATCTTACTGACACCTTCTCAAACCTTTGGCCTCCAAACTGTGAACCAATAAATGTCTATTGTTGTTTAATCCACCCCCGTGGCAGTACTTTGTTACAGAAACCCTAGTAAAGCAAATATAGGACCCCAAATCGGCCTACCTAATCAGTATGCTACACAGTTCTGTTTTTCCAGAGCCATGGTAGTATTTTAAAGAGAAAAGAAACCTGGCCATATTTACATTCTATTCTAAAATCAGCCTGCCCTTTCTCATCTTTTTATCATCCTATATAATAAAAGGCAAATCAACCAAAAGGCAGAATGATAAGTCGCTATGATGAGCACTGACCACCAGGGAGCAAAGGCTCAGTGCAGGAGCTGTCCCCTGGTGGTCAGTGCACTCCCACAGGGGGAGTGCCTCTCAGAAGCCCTGAGTTGGACTCATGGCTGGTGATCACAGCGGAGGTAGCAGGAGCCTCCACAACCTCCACAGCAGTGCTAAGGATGTCCGAATGATGGCTCCTGGACTGTGAGAGGGCACAAGCCGGGTTGAGGGACCCTCTTGAGTGCACAAATTCCATGCACTGGACCTCTAGTTAGTCATAAAAATCATTGTTCTGGGTCCTGTATGTTTCATGGGGAATGGAATGCCCCACATTCTTTCAGTACAGCTCAGTGTTGTGTATTTGTCCCTTCTCTTTTCAGACAGGGACTTCACTGTAAAGTGTCTCATTTTTATAGTTCTATGATTAAACTGTTCAAAAGAACAGTGCTTTATTGCTTCCTGTTTATAAACTCATTCTACTTTGACTTATATGGGAAAAACAAAGCAAAACGTTGGAGTCCTTTTTTCTCTCCCTTACTCTGTTCCATAGTAAATGTAAAATCATGAAGTTTTAGGAGAGGGCATTCTTTGGTTCCTTTATTACAGCTATTCATCTTTCTTTGGGGGAAAGAAAGAGAGAGCTTACTCTATTGGATAAAGATGTTTCTGTGGAATCTTTCTCTGGTGACTCATAATCTAAAGCTGTTGAATTTAAGGAAAGCAGTTTTAAGCACAGTATTTAATCTTATGGAGACATTTATTGCACAGCTTTTTGTTTTGCCTTGTTTAATATAAACCACTGGAGAGATGTTTCCTGGTTATATTATTTCATAAAGCAAAGTGTGAAGAAGAAAATCCCAGATAAGAAAAAGCCACTCCAACTCTAGTCAATTTGGCTCAGTGGTTAGAGTGTCAGCCCATAGACTGAAGGGTCCTGGGTTCAATTCCAGTCAAGGGCAGATTCCTCAGTTGCAGACTTGATCCTGGCCTTTGTTGGGGCATGTGTGGGAGGCAACCAGTGAACACATTGATGTTTCTCTCCCTCTCTCTCTCTCTCTCTCTCTCTCTCTCTCTCTCTCTCTCTCTCTCCCCCTCCCATCCACTCTTTAAAAATCAATAGGAAATATTCTTGGATGAGAATTAAAAAAAAAAAAAAGCCACTCTTTCTTATGAATCCTGTCTTAGACTTTGCCTGCTCTAAGGAACCTAGAGCCTTAAAACAATGCCACTGACAACATTAATCTATCTAATAATAGGATAGTATGCAAATTAGTCAGGATGCCATTATATAATGACCAAACATCAGAGAACTGAGGCTGCATGGCATCTGGCCTGGGTGGGAGACCTCAGGCCGTGCACCCCACCCAGCAGGGATTGACGGGAAACCCCAGGCCATGTCCCTCACCCAGTGGGGCTTAACAGGGGACCTGAGTCTGCAACCCTTGCCTGGAGGGGTTTGATGGGGATGAGGCCAGCCAGGTCTGGGTCTCCCACGATTTTGAAGTGTGTGTGGGTGGGTGGGGACTTGAATCTGAGTCCTGCAGCATGCGTCAGACTCTGACAGGAGGGAGATTTTCATGTACATTTTACTAATTTTCTTTCATCTCTGACACTTCTATTATAGAGAAAGGGCAAATAGCAATATTAAAATATTTCCCCTAATTAATTCCCTTTTAATGTGCACCAATTTTGTGCACCAATCCCCTAGTAGTTAATAATAATGATGAAAATGGTTAACTAAATCCATAGGAGGAGGTGTAGAGCAGTGACCATAAGAGCTACTTCTAGAGTCAGTCACACCTGAATTTTTAATGCAACTCTGACTGTTCTAACTATGCTCCTTTTTTTATGTTCTCTCAGCATCAGGTTCCTCATCTCTAAAATGGGAATATTAATTTCCTTATTCACAAAATACTTGGGAAGATTAAATGATATTTTGAATGAAAAGCTCTTACACAGAATATTCACTAAAAGTTAGTTGCTATTTTTAGAAACAATAACAATTTATTGGAAGCCTATTGGGTGTCAGGGGCTCTAAGAGTGTTATCTCTAATCCTGACAGCAATCTTCAAGGTAATTATTGTTTGTTTTCTCTTTAAAGATAAAACAGTTAAATTGTTTCTTCAGAGTCACTTGGCTAGGAAATGGCAAAACAGAGTCTGAGAAAAATATATCAAAAATTTCATCTCCAAACTGATGGAAGTGCTGAGCAATGAAAAGCTCCCTCCAATGCCAGGTTTCCAGTTGGCATTTATAAAACTTTAAGTCAAGATAAAATCAAAACATAGTCTTGAGTAGTAGAATATCTGATTTTGAAAGCAGGAAGGACATGTAATGAGAACAGAGCCATAGTAGTCTAATAATTATTCACCTCACTAACTACAGATAAGAAGTTTTCTTACAGATCCTGGGAAACTAGAGAATGAAACAAGGCTGTAAAAAGATAAGATGCCTCAATGGGTCCATTACTCAGAAAATAAATACATTTTTGAGAACAGGCCAAGGACAGGACACGCTTTGATTTGGTTGCTCCACCTGGACCCCAACCCCCTCTGGGAGTTTTTCTCAGGAACAATGACCGTTCTCTTGTCCCAGGAATGGGCTGAGCTGTTTGTAACATCATAGAATATTAGCTACCTTGAAATCAGACTTTGAGCTCCTGAAGGCCGCACTGCAAACTCTACCCTCCCCTTTCCATGTTATACTTGTATACTCACAGCTGCATGTAGCTATCATCTCCCTTGTGTGTACATAACCGGCCAACTGGCAAGAGAGTCAGAACAGATTTTTGTGGGTGACTGACTGCTCTCCCATACTTGCCAGCATTATTGAAATAAACACTCATATATGATTCAACCCTGTCTCTACTTAATTGGTTCAAGCGGTGACAGGCAGCCCAGACCCCTTGATTGTCTGGCTATAATTTGATCAAAATCAATTTACTCCTTCAAGCTTTATCACAGAATCCACAGTGAAACTTGAAATGGCATTTAATTAACTGTACTCCATATGTAAATCTTAGCAGCATGAAATGTAAGAATCTCTGCATTAGGCAAGACTCTTTGGGTATAGATTAGTGAAGCACATCTCAAAGCAACTTAAGTGATAGGAAAATTTGTTACTTTGTTGTTTGAGAATTCTAGAATCTAGCTTCAAGCATAGCTGGATCCAGGCTCTTTGCTCTCCTCCCCTGTGCCACATGGGCTCCATTTTCAACTCTGACATGGCCTTCTCTTCTTCTACTGAAAATAAAAAGCAATAATGTGTTGATTTGGACATCTTCCCATAGCCTCAATACTCACAGTTCAGTAACCTAAACAGATATAAGACTTATTTTTGCCTTCAATATCTATACACCAGTCATTGATAAGAACTTTGGCTTACTTAAGGCATAAGTGTGATCAATTCAATGAAGAAGTGGATCCTTCAAGAGCATTGCATTAATTTCCTGTGGCTGCCATGATAAATTCTCACAAAGTTGGTGGCTTATAACAACACAAATGTATTCTCAATCAGCCTCAATGGGCCAAAGTCAAGGGATGAGCAGGGTCTGGTTCCTTCTGGAGGTTCTAGAGGAAGATCCACGTCCTTGCTTTTTGTAGCTTCTGGAGGCCACCTTGGCTCGGGACCCTGTCTTTAAATCACTCTAAACTCTTGCTTCCATGGCCATATCTCCTACTTCCTCTTCTGTGGGCAAATCTCCCTCTGCCTCCCTCTTTTCTAAGAATATCTGTGATTAACTTTAGGGCCCACTTGAGTACTCTTTCCTTCTCAAGATGGTTAACTTAATCACATCTACAAAATCCCTTTTGCTACAGAAGGTAATATTAATAGGTTCCAGGGATTAAGAAGTGAGCATCTTGGGAGGAGGGGCATTATTCAATCTACCACATGCATAATCCAAGAAGATATGAAAACCAATGCAAACAAATAGTAATACTTTCAGGTAAAGAACGACATATTTTATAAGAGAAAAAAACAAAAAGTATACAAAGAATGGAGAAACCATTTTTGGCTCCTGGGATCAAGTTTGGTTTCTTCTTCTTCTTCTTCTTCTTTTTTTCTCAATCCTTACCCAAAGAATGAGAAGATATATTTTCCATTGATTTTAGAAAGAGTGAAAGGGAGAGGGGAAATGAGAGAGAGAGAGAGAGAGAGAGAGGGATACATCAATGTGAGAGAGATACATTGATTGGTTGCCTCCCACATGGGACCAAACCAGGGGCAGGAATGGGATCTGCAACCCAGGTATATGCCCTTGACCGAGAATTGAACCCAAAACCCTGCCGGTGTGCAGGCCAATGCTCTAACCATTGACATAGGGTTGACTCAGCTTCTTGATAGATAATTATAATGGTAGCAAATGCTGACATTGTTCATTATGTGTCAGACATTGTTTACTTATATAAATCAATTAATCTACACACACACAAGGTATCCACATTTTATATAAGCTACAAAAAAAATGGTAACTAATTTTCCCAAGATCACATTGAAGTAGCAGAGGTAGAATTTGGGCTCATATTCTTGACCATTTGAGATGAAATTTAGTGAGTGGATAGCAGTGGGGGGGGGGGGGCAAAAAGGTGAAGAGGATTAAGAAATACAAATTTATAGTTATAAAATAAATAAGTAACAGGGATGTGTAGCAAGCTTGGGAGAAGCAGTGGGAGATCAAGGTCGAGGACAGGACATAAAAGACTTTGAAACCATGGGCAACCTCCAAGGCTGATGAGAGCTCTTTGAGACACTGAACTAGAGGAAGGGGCTAACAGAGTTGAGTCTTGTAAGGTCTGAGCTGGTGACAGTGACAATGCGAAGGCTGGGCTGGAGGAGTGAGAAGGGAGCTGGCCCCTCTCCTCTATGCCATGGCATTTTGTATATCATAGAATGTGCATGTGTGTCTTGCCCACTAGAGAGTGAGCCCTGGAGGGGAGCTGATTGTATTATGCATTTTTGGCTGCATGTGCCACTAGATAAAACAGTAAACCACAAAACACAGTACAGCTAGAGGGCAGGAGGCAGCTGGTATGGATGCTGGGAAGCTGCTGCTGATGATGGAAAAAATAACACAATTTTGGAGTCCATTTAAAGTGCCCTTACTCACATGTGCTGAAGTCTTTAGCATAGTAAAATGTACCTGGATATTTGTAATGTAGGTCTATATTAAATCTCGGCTCTGTCAATTGCCTCTGTGGGCCTCTGTGGGATCTCAGGAAATTTCTCAAAACCCTAAGACCTGTTTCCATAATCTTTAAAATAGAAATAAAATTATTTTATTGGAAAACGTAACTTATAAGGTAATAGTTATCTGGTTCAAATGAAGGGTCTGGCATATCCATACAACTCAAACTTTTTTATTTTTTGCATTCTTATTTAATTTCATCACCAACTTAACTTTAGGTCCATGTTATTGCTTTTCTTCATTTTAGAAATGAGGAAACGGAATCTCAGGGTAAAGTGTGGATTAACTCAAAGCCATGCAGTGGAGTAGCCTGGATTTGAACCAACAAGTGTAAGATTTCCAACTACAGGCAAATATCATAAAAGGGGAAAGAAGGAGACATATGTACTACTACTTGTAATACTTTAAACAATAAAATAAAATTTTTTAAAAAAGGAAATGAAGCTTAAGGGAAAGACCACAACAAATGTGACCACGACCTGTGAGGTGAGGAAGTGGGTGGATTTCAAAGAAGGTGCTCACAGATCCTTGAAGAAGCACCAAACCACGGATTTGAAAACACCTAAGCTTGCCAGCAGCCACACAACCTGGCACCTGTGGAGGAATACTCCTGCCTCCCCCAGGTGGATAGAAACCTGTCCCCGCCCAGCAACAGCCCTCAGAGTCCTTAGCGATCAGGGCAGGCGCAGCCTCAGACCGTGAGCCAGGCCCTGTGATTGGCCAGACTCCTGGGCTCCAATCCCCAGTCCCACCCCGCCCTGCTCCCCTGCCTCTTGGGTTACAGGGAGAGTGCCTACGGAGCACCCCTGAGCTGCCTGGGTGGGGAAAGGCTGCCTAAACGGTAAGGATGTCCCCTCTGTTCTCTCCTAATAAAGGGCTCAGGACTGACTTGCAGATGCTGGGAAGAGAGGAGACCCCACAATCATATATTTTAGCCCTTCAAAGGCTGCAGTTCCTGCTGGATGGGGCTACCCTTATAGAGCGGTCCTAGTGCTGACCACACACCAAGGGAAGCTGGGGCCTTGGGAAGAACGTTGGGTTGGAAACAGACATGTTCTCGCTGCCTGTGAAACCCTGTCTGGGCCTCGGGTCTTCTAGTCTGTCATGTAGGCATTTGGATTAGAATAATTTCTAAAGGTTTTTCAATCTCTGAGAGGTTCTTAAAAGGGAGTTGTCAGCCTCAGGCCAGATTTACAGAACTAAATTCCCCTTGACATCAGACCTGTTGAAACTCCCAGTGCTTAATCTAGTGCAGGATCTCAATTTCAGATTCATTAGCTTATTGCAAAGGAAAATCAGCCATAGAAAAAATAAAAATACCCTTTTTACTGTGGTTGGTGCTACTTCAGATATATTATCTCACTGGATTCACCCTGAGTCCCTAGAATATAACTGGAAAAACCCAAGTTTTATAAAAGGGGAAACATCATCAGAGCTGGTGATAAGATCTTTATTTGTCCCACTGAAGTCCTGGTTACCTCACCAGAATGCCATCTGGTGGTATCGGGAAGGAAGGTAGTCACCAAAAGGCTCAGTAGACCAATTGTGCAGACCTTTTAGATGGGAGTCCCAATTCTGTTAATTATTGGCTGTGTGATATTGAGTTAGTTATAATAACTATATTATGCCTGTTCCCTTAACTGCAAAACAACAATGATAATAGTAATTAAGAGTATTTTACTCATGTCTTCCTTGGGAGTGTTAAGTGAGATAATATAAAGCACTTAATCCACCATTTTAATTATTGTTATTATTGGCAAGGATGTTACAGTTGCCCACTGGAAAGTCATGAGGAGAGATTTACTTATTTTCCACCCCCAGGGGCTTGAGGGGTTTTGAGAAGAATCATGTCTTCAGTGTGGAAGACTCCCCAGGCATCAGATGCAATACCTGAGACTGTGGTGAAAATCATCGGAAGTAAACACTTTCGGTACCTTGTAGAGAAGCCCAAGATGTAAGTTTACTGTTTGAAAAATATCTGTTTTGCCTAGACCATAATGAAATTTGGATGTGTTTTTCATCTAGAAATTTACATTTTAACAATGCCATTCATGGAAAATGAAGTCATTAAGCAGTAACAGTAGAAGTAAAATAGCATTGAGAACTTCTGTGAGCGCTGTTTTCCTGATATTTTTCATCTTTATAATTCCCCATATTCCTTAATTACTTGGGCTGATTTTCCAAATAGATGGGAAATAGAAGCAGCAAGACATTTATAAATATTAATGGAGTATTGCTGCTTCTCTTCATCAGGTTTGTAATCTACCACATGTAGTAATTTGGTGAGGGGGGAGGGTAAGGGAGAAAGTCATTAGTCAATTTGCTATGAATTAAAGGAGTGGAATTAAAAATAAATTATAAATTGTAAGATTTTCACTTCTTCTTCTTCTTATCCAATACTCCTCCAAGCAGGGGCTTCTCAGAGCATAGCTAAGAGGTCTTTCTTCCCTTCCAAGGTCACCACAGCCACGCTTCAGGGAGCACACTCCTATATCTCTAAAATTAACTACACGTGTGGCACAGAACAGTCTGATCAGCTCTTCCTTACAGAGTTGTGGTTCACAAGAAAGAAAGAAGGTACTAGACCTGCCTTTCATCTTATAGCCATTCCATAAACAGTATTTAGTCAATAATTGCCTTTCCCTCCTAAGATGATTTCCACAGTCCTTTTATTTACTTCAGAACCCAACAGACCAAACAATCAGACAAACAGAAAAAAAAAATCTGGCCTCACAAAACATTGTTGCAGAAAGCAATGGCTACAAAATCTGGCTATCATCAGAATCATCAGGAGCATCTTTTAAAATAAAGATTTGAGGTCCAATCCAAGACCTAAAGAATCAGAATTGCTGAAGATGTATCCCTGTTATGGAGTACAGGCTTCAGAAGGGATCACCAGGTCCACTGCTATAGGCTTCAAAAGGAACCATCAGGACCACTGCTATGGAGTATAGGCTTCAGAAGGGACCATCAGGACCACCGCTATGTTTTTAAACTGGTTTTATCTCCCCATCATCAGTATTGTCAGCCCCAAGAGGTTCCAAAGCAAGTGCTATGATCAGTAATGTTTGCCATAGCACCGGAAGTGGGTTTTGCAGCACATCATTTGGGATCCCTATGGAGCTGAGAGATGAGAGTGAATTTTGGCTCTGTGCCTTCCTGACCTTTTGACATTGAAAAAGTTAATTAATATCTCTGGCCTCAGATTGTACATCTATCAAGTGGGGGGAAAATACATCTATCTAGTAGGGTTGTTGTGAGGAGCCAATGAGAAAAATACGCAAAACACCTTCTTGGCGCCTAACAGTATATTCAGTATGCTTATAAATTGTTCTGCTATTATTATTGAAGCAAATTTTTCCATGGATACAAGAAGACAGTTAATGAAAACATCAAATCTCTTTCTATGAAATGTTTCCATCCCTTTTATACTCTATGCCTAGGAGGCACACTACCTTTGTTTTGTAAGTGAGGAAACCTGAGACACTGTGATTATTGTAAGATCGCCTGTCAAATGCCAGTTATTGTCAAGAAAGGTAAATACAATCCGTTTGCACTCTGCTGATTTCTCCTACCCAGAAAGCAACATTACTGCTCTACTAATTCCCTTCCTCTCTAAGTTATTTGTTTAGCTTCTTTTATCCCAACCCCCTTCCTTTTTCCAGGAGTCTAATATGTTCCTAAATGGTTGATTAGGGGAGGGATACTTGTCTTTTAAATAAGGAAAAATTCCCTTTGTCTTATAAGAATGTGCCTTTTATTTTTTCTGCTTGTTCTTTTATTTTTATTAATCCTCACCTGAGGATATGTTTTCCATTGCTTTTCAGAGAGAGTGGAAGGGAGGGAGGGAAAGGAAGGGGAGAGAAAGAGAGAGCAAAAGTGAGAAGGAGAGAGAGAGAGAGAGAGAGAGAGAGAGAGAGAGAGAGAGAGAGAGAGAGAGAGAGGCCAATGTGAGAGAGATACACGTACTGGTTGTCTCCTGCACTCACCTGACCTAGAGTGGAGAGTGAACTTGCAACTCAGGCACATGCCCCTGACAAGGAATCAAACTCAAGACCCTGGGCCAACGCTCTAACCATTAAGCTACTATTAAGGGCTTTCCTGTTTATTCTTTAAACTCAGAATCCAGGAAATAAAGGAGTCCATTCAAACAGCTATATTAATTGTGAAACAAAAGACATAGTTGTGTTTTTTCTATGACAACTTTTGTATATTAAGGAAGTTATTTTTGGTTTCTATGGGCTTGATGTTGCTATTGCTGGAATGACTTAGGACAGGGCTTTGCTAAGGTATCCCAGTGTGGTTCACAAACAAGTAATTCTCAAAAGCCTTCTTATTGCTGATGTAAGGACAGACTCGCTGCTGTTATTTCATGCATGTTCCACAATGTGTCCTCAAATCATCTAGTCATACTACTACATCTACACCTTTTAGCACGGGGCCCAAGACGGCGTTTTCTTTGGATTGAATCAGTTGAGCCTACTAGTATTAGTAAAAGAAAATCGACATAAGAAACATAAGTAAAAACCAAAAGAAGAAAGAAGACTCTAAAAGGAAAATCTGAATTTAAAAGAAAAATCACAAATGAATAATGGATGGAAAAACAGAAGTCTTTCTGTTTAACTACATTTAGTTCAGATTTCCTATAGGATGTGTGGAGAAGATTGAATAGTATGTTACATCTGAAAGTTATCTTAAATATGTACTAGTAAATGTGTTACATAAAACTGGAATAAATCAAGCAATGCTCAGAGAATTTGGAGTCACACTTTATTCACCGGTGGGCTTAGAG
>PVJC01023966.1:0-25933 GCA_004026665.1 Murina feae | reverse complement strand
AGAGGATGAAGAAAAAGTAAAGATAAAAATTATGAACAACAAATACATAT
Source organism: Murina feae (assembly GCA_004026665.1). NCBI lineage: Eukaryota > Metazoa > Chordata > Mammalia > Chiroptera > Vespertilionidae > Murina > Murina feae. The sequence goes on along the minus strand of PVJC01023966.1, from coordinate 25,883 downwards.
CTTTCAACAAGTGAACCTAAAAATCAAGTGAATAAAAAATCTGATGAACAGAATGAACTGGTGAATAGAATAGAATCAGAGGCATAGAAAGGGAGTGGACTGACAATTTTCGGGGGTAAAGGGTGTTGGGAGTGTGGGAAGAGAATGGATAATGATCGTACACCTATGGATGAGGACAGTGGGGGGGGGGACAGAGGGTGGGGTGAGAAATGGGAGGAGGGGAGCTATGGGGGGAAATACAGGAACAACTGTAATAATTTGAACAATAAAGATAAAAAAAAAGAGTCAGAAAATGATTTGTCCAAACAAACAAAATTCTATATTAAATTATTTATTGGTATCTTCCTATTGTCCCTTAATATTGGCTAGTGGTCTTAAATACAAAAAGGAAGTTAAGTTGAATCCGGACAGCCTGTGTATGAGGTGTGGCCTGGGTACTTCTCAAGGAGAGGCTAGATGTTTTCTTCACTAGCTGTACTAAGTGAAGTTCAGCGACCCTGGTAGATAGTGGAAAACTTTTGATGGGTAAAATGAGCTATTTGTGGAAAGCAGTCATATTCTTTGTATCACCAGTAGCACACATTCCACACAGTAAATAAATAATTGGTATTCAATACTTTATTCACTGGCTAATGGGTTGAAACCTGAAACTACTGGCCATGAAGAGTCTACTAAGAGGGCACTATTCTGAGAAGCATAACAGGAGGGTCATTAAGTTATAAAACATGCACTGTTACTTCAAAAACCAATTATTATGCAAAGGCAGTCTGTATAACTTATTTCCTGAATTTTTTCCAAAGACTATGATTTTCTTCTAATTCAAACACTATCAGCTGCAGTAAATAACGGTTTGCAACTGCTTTCCTAGTCCTACTTGCACTCAGGTTTTCGGGAGCACACACTGTTGTCCTTAGATTTAGTTATAAAGGTTGTTAAGGATTTTGTGATTTGTTAGCTAGGATGACGCATATGAAACCCACTTTTAAAGAGATGACTCAGTGGTATTTAAGGAAATTTTGTTGAATGGGAAAATAAAAATAACTTTGTTGGCAGGAATGTTCCTTTTTTTGAACTGTTTTATGACATCTGTCTTTGACCCTTTCTTACGACTGACCCATTCTTAATCTTGGTGCTTTGTGTCGTGGTTGCAAATGCAGACACTTCATTAGTTCAGATCTGCTGATTCTTGTTTCGGGATCATTTCCAAAGGGGATTGGCTGAAGTTCACTTGTTATTGTCACCCTAAGAAATAGATTGCTAAGCAGGATAATATCCTTAATAAGAGTTCCGGAGTGATTTTTGATTGAGAAATAAAATATATAGGCACTTTAAACATTTGTTAGACTGAAAGTCATTACTATGGGATCATTATCTGTACCTTTCCAGTTATTGGCTGTGTGATCTTAATTCCCTCGTCTGTAAAAGTGATAATAATAATAGTACCTGCTTGGTGTTTGAACTCCTTCATCCATTAAATGGTAGTACTAATGGAGCTTACATCATGTCATGTGAGTGATAATGGGTACATACCCATAAAGTTCTTAAGCAGTACTTGGATTATACAATTCTTCAATGTTTCAGCTGTTTTTGAAACTTATTATTAGCAGTGTGCTCACTGCTATTTGTTAGTTATAGCAAACTTTTTTGTCCTTGTTTAACTATCGATGGAGAAATTTGGTCTAGATCTCTATTAATTATTATGATTTGGATCAAATTTATGCATTTAACAGTAACATAAATATTCTAAAATATTTGAAAAGTTCTAAATATCCCTAATGCAGACTTTCTTGGATTAATGAAATTTCTTCCCATTGTTCTAGTTCTTATGTTAAGAATCTGAATTGCACTCACAACTGTGCCAAGCATTATTATCATACCAGAGGCCCGATGCAAGAAATTCTTTCAAGGGGCTCAGCTCTCGCAACTCCCGGCTTCATCCAGCAGGTTGTTTGGCCCTCTGCTCTAATTAGCATATTACACTTATTGTTATAGATATTGAAGCACCGATTGTATGCTGGAAAATGAGGTAAAGTAAAAATTGCCATGGTTTTGTTTTATTCCTGGCTATTTTTCTAATTTCTGAACTCCTTTTTCCTTAATATCTTTACCCTTAACTTTAGTAATAAAAACTATCTGGAATACTTTTGATGATGCACCATATGCTTGCTTTGGGCAAGTCTTGTTTTAACGTAACCAGCATGCATTCCTTCTTCTGGTATCAGCACCTGGTATCTTCCTGTGGGCTTAGCATCTTTGCTGTGAGATATGGTTGTGATGCCAGTTTTCAAAGAGCCGCCCTACCCATTTTGTTGTTGTTAGCAAATTCCAGGATCCCTGGAGTTATAAACCTGAGCAGAGACACAGAGACCAAAACCAATGGTGGTTCTTTCACTCCTAAGAAAGCATCTAAGAGACAGTTATTAGTTCCTGTTACCAGTTGCTGGCACTGCTTTGTTTCTTCCCTTTTTTGACCTGGTCCTTTGGTTCTTTCTTTGTTTCTTTTATCTGTGCCTTATTTTAAAAACAAACAACACACACACACACACAAAAACCCCTCCTTTTTTGTTTGTTTGTCTAAATTAGCCAGAGTTGGTTTTCATTGCAGTTAAAATTTCTAACTGGCACAGTGCTGTCAAACAAACTATAAGCTGGTGAGAAAACTGTGGTTCCAGGAACTTGTTGAATTTTGTTTTGTAAAAAGTCACTGAGATGGTCATAGTTGAGGTTCCACTGAACATGGAAGAGTTTGAGCTTCTTGGTTTTGGAATTTCATTCTAGCTTTAATAGCACCAAAAAAAAATGTTTCTGGGATAAAATAGAATATTAAAGATGGAAGCCCTCTGAGCAAATTAAAAGTATTTACATACAGGATATACCCTACCAGGTACATTTTGATGATTAAAATGTCTGTGCTATTTTGTTAGATCCAGACAGCATAGAGGAAATATGTTTGAGGAAATGGCTTGAAACAGAGCGAGTGTATGACCATATCAGAGTAAAGGGAGGAGATAACTTTCCTCTCTTGATGGGGGGAAAACAGCATCAGAAAATATTATTGGTGGTAGCAAGCAAAACTTCATTGATGCTGAGATTCCCTTTTCCCCCTTTCTCTAGTCTCCAACTAAAGTGGTAAAAGAATCTTTTTAGGGCAACTACTCATTAGTTGTCAATTGAGAGTAAGTGCAAAGATAGGATATTATCTCTAAGCTGCCCATAATATTGGCCCTAAATCTAATTCCATCAGATTGTTTTTGTATTTTTTAACCTGCTATCCTATTTTATTGTTTTAAACTATTTTACTGATGTATGATTACCATTTAAAATTTTACATATTTAATGTATACAACTTGATAAGTTTGGGGATAAGTATAAACCCATGAATACATCACCATCATCAAAGCTGTAAACATATTCATCACTGCACAAAGTTTTCTTCAGCCTCCTTTGTGTGTGGTAAGAACACTTAACCTAAGGTTTACCCTCTTAGCAATTGTTAGGTATAGGGTACAGTATTGTGAGCTATAGACATTATGTTTTATAGTACATCTCCAGAAGTTCTTTATCTTACATAAATGAAACCGTATTTCTTAGCTGTCACCTCTTCTTTTTCCCCTCTCCCAAGCTCCTGGCAACCAGAATGCTACTTTCTGCTTCTATGAGTTTGACTATTTTAGATCCACATATAGGTGAAATTATGTAGTATTTTGTCTTTCGGCGTCTGGCTTATTTCACTTAGCATAATGACAGCCAGATCCATCCATGTTGCTGTGAATAGCTATATTTTCTTTTTTTAAAAGATGACTAATATTTCATTGTAGGTATATAATTCCACATTTTGTTCATCTAAAGATGGATCTTTAGTTTTCATATCTTGACTATTGTGAATAATGTCACAATGAACACAGAAATGTTGATACCTCTTTGAGATACTGATTTCAGTTCCTTTGGATAAATGTCAGAAGTATGATTGCTAGCTCATAGGATAGTTTTTTTCCTTCACATTAAAGTTCTTAGTTTATTAATCTTCTGATGAAAAATCTGAACAATCACCAAAAGTGAAGCCACCAACGCTGGCCTTTGTAGTCCCCCTCACTTTCTTCATTCTTTCTTGTTTTCCTTTCTCTGTCTTCTTGAGGTCTTCTTCTCATATAACCCTTGTCTTGCAAGTCTATGTTTGGGTTTATTTTCTTTGCATGATATAAGGAACCATAAATCATGTCAAAGTCAATTGTCTTATCACCACCAAAATGGGTTCCAAATCCAAACAGAAAGATGACGTCTGGTGTAGTTTTATATATGTTGGCTAGTTTTTCCTGAAATTTTCTTAGCTACTGGTGCCTTCCCAGGGTGAAGGACGGCAGTGACCATTTGTTTCCATTGACTACTGGTCCGGATAGGTACTGTGTAGTTCATGATGGTGGCTGATCTTCAAGCAGCTAGGAGGGAAGTGAGCATAGGATGGGCTTTTATTTTTTTTGAGGAACCTCTATACAGTTTTGCATAAGGGCTGTACTAGTTTGGTTTCCCGTTAACATATATCAGAGTCCCCTTTTCTTCTCCTTGCCAAGATTTGTTATTATATTTTTAAAAAATAATGGACACTCCAATGGGATATGCTAAATTTTTACTAAAACAATATTCATCTTATGTTGTAATTGGTCTAAAACAGATGCATTTTATACCTTATTAATATTTTGTAACCAAAATAATAAGATCTCATTTTTAAGGCAATCTTATCTATAGGTAAGTTCCATAGCAAAGTGGAGGGCAGAATTCTCACAAGAAATCAATGTTTTTAAATAAGTATATTAGTGCTTATTTTAACTACTATTTATTGACTAAAATTATACATTTTGAGAACACATTTTTCCAAGTTTCTGAAAGATATAGTTTTGAAATACTTCCCAGTTTAGAAAGTGTTAGTTGATTCTGCCCTGCCCTGTCTTATCCTTTCCCATCCTACCTGACTCCACCCAACCCTCAGTTAAATAAGGAAAGGTAAGTATAAACCCATGAATGTGCAGCCCTTGAAGCTATCAGCATACATTTTTCCACAACCCGTTTACTGAGAAGTACAGAAAATGATGGAGCATGGGTGCAAGAATAATTGTTCCGCTCCTAGAAGAATGCTCCAAGGTTTACCTACTAGCTTAATTTTAAGGAAGGCAGAGCAGAAGGGGGCTGCATGTGCTCTTAGCTTTAGAAAAGAAGAGAAGAACTATGCCTTTTATTCATGCTGGTCTTGTAGTGTCAAGACCAGAGAATTAGAACAGTGACAACATTTTTCATATCTTCGAATCATTCATCATTGAATGATTGCCCAATAAAAACACTGGGTAATATTAGAACTATGGAAAGACCAAAATGAAAGTAAATGACAAACCCCAATCAGATTATTTTTGTGTGTGCTTGAATAGCACAAAGATGGACATCTAAAGAAAAGAGCTTAAAGCTTTGTCTTAGAAACAAATAATTACATGAACTGATCAGATCAACGTTTTCCAAGAAATGATCGAGGGCCAGAAATAAAAAATTCAGCTTAACTCTATAAACTCAAAATCTGATCACAGAACCATAAAAAATGGTGCCCATTATAAAGATATCAAAGAGCTTTCCTGATCAGAAGTAACCCAGAGTGCACTAAATAATACTGAGTCTAACCTTTTTAATAAGGCAAGGAAGGAAAAAGTGTGTGTTAGAAAGACTTGGTTGCCGAAATTGAAACAAAGAGGAGACTCTGATCAACTTTCAATTATCCAAATTGCTTTAGTCTATAAGAATTTTTGTTTTTAGATTGAAATTAAGAGAATATTATTGAATGTTGGTGTAAAGGGCAATTCTGAAGTAGAAAAAAATTTATTTTGGTTTGACTTCTGAAAATCTCAGCTCTTTCTCTTATTTATTGAGTGATCCTAGGCAAGTCACTCCATACTTCAGTGTATCCATTTTCTAATCTATGAAACAAGATTAGAAATTATGCCAGATTCAACAATTATGATTTTAGAATCTCACAATCTTTGTGTTATAAAACCTTTTTGCTTTATAGACTGTATACTTTTTAAGAATAGACATGAGATAATTCTCACTTTTTAGTTACTGCAGCAATTGCTAATGTATAAAAAATGTAGAGTAGTAGTTTCTTCTTGTCATTAATTTAAAATAGCAAGACTCTAGATAAGATTTTTTATTTTATACACTCCAAGCACATTAAGCTTTTACTTTACATTACCAAAAATTTAATACTTTGTAAATAAAATATTATTCAAATCACTGAACATTTTCACAGTTCATTTAGCTAATGGAAGATACCAGTTTTGTACAAAGAAGAATAGCTTTTCTCCAGCTTTTGCTTGTGTAGTTGAACCTTCTTACCTCCATGTTATTTGTTCATGTAATCAGTTACAAACCTTAAAATTCAAGGGGTAAAATATTTTGTGTAGGGTAATTGCAATACAATTTATATATAAACTCAACATGAGACAAAATGCTACCTTTATTTAGGCTTGTATAACAGGCATTGAAGTCAGCTTGGAAAAACAGAGTGGGAGAAATGAGATTGAGGAAAGAAAATACCAAGGGGGTATAAGCTGTGAGCAGCCTGTGCGAAAGAAAAGAGAATTGGTTGCAATTGCTTCTTATCTCCCTCTGTCCTCGTTGGCAGGGCTTGAGTTTAGAATGCAACTTGATTTTGGATATGTGACGTACCCTGGGATAATGAAACTTGAGAAAAAGTCTTTTGGAAGACTTTTGAGAAATATTAATCTCCCAAAAAGGGAGATGGAGGAGAAAAAAAGAGAGAAAATTCCCTTAGCTGTATCTTACCTGCATGAGAGCTCTGAAATTGTGGCCGCCATCCAGCAACATGAACAGACAAGACGAAGGATGAAGGTAATTATCCTGCGGTGTTGGAGCACTAAAATAAAAATCCTGGATCTCTAGGCCACTGACCCATTCCCTGAATTATCTGTCATTGGATTTGTGTTGAGGAGATCATTTTACTTATTGTTTAAACTATTCTGGTTGACTATTTTTTGCTTGTGGTGGAAAGACTTGTAACTCTTGCACTTCTAACTACCAGTTCACTTTTAACATTGTTTTATTTTTATCCTAGAGACCCTATCCCCCCAATCCCCAAACCCCACATGCTTGCAATTGTTTCTGTAAGATTATTTTAGGATGGGATACCTGGGTGGTTGGTATGGGGGTGTGCCTTATAGTTCCACATTTTATTTCCTATTTTATCCTTGGACAGGAGTTCTGACACTCATAATATGCATAAACACTCAGCATTCCATATCCATAGGATCTGCATTCTTGAATTCAACCAACCTTGGATAGAAAATATTCAAGGAAAAAAAGTTATATTTTTGCTGATGTGCTATGTAGTTAGGCCTGTGATGATTGTGTCTGTACTGAACATATACAGACTTGTCATTATTCCCTAAGCAATACAGTATCACAACTGTTTATATTTCAGTCCCATTGTATTAAGCACTAGAGGCCTGGTGCATGAAATTCATGCACAGGTAGGGTCCTTAGGTCTGGCCGGCAATTAGGGGTGATCTGTGGGGCAACCGGTGGGGTGATTGGAGGCCCCCACTCACACCCGCCTTGGCTGACCTGGTGCTGCCCACTCACCAGCTCTGTCCCTCGCCACCGCCCTACTTGCCTGCTGGCCCTGCCCCCGTCACCGCTGCCAGTTGCCTTCCTCTGTGGGGTTACCAGCAGGGCAATTGGGGGTCCCCTGCTAACACCTGCCAAGGCTGGCTCATGGCCTGTGGGCTGGGGCAGCTCCTGCATTAAGCATCTGCCCCCTGGTGGTCATTGCACATCATAGCGACTGGTCATTCCACCAGTCGTTCCACCATTCCATTGATTTTCATATTAGGCTTTTATTATATAGGATTATGAGCAATCTAGAGATGATTTAAAGTATATTGCAGTATGTGCATAGGCTATATGCAAATACTATGGCATTTTATATAAGGGACTTGAGCACCCTTAGATTTTGGTACCTACTGTGAGGGGCTTCCTGGAACAATCCCCCATGGATACCGAGGGATGATTGTACTCAAATAATTTAACTGAATATGCTATAAAAGGACAAAAAAACCTAAGGAAATTCAATGATTGCAATCATAGCCAAAGAGTTATTGTCTCTAATATTCTGTAACAGGAAATGAAGAGCAAGTGAGTGACATTTAGTGTGGTGGTTGTTAGTAAACCAGGTTTAAAGAAAGTGACTTAAAATAATTTACTGAGGACTCTCCATTAATTTGAAACATGTTATCATGAATGAGTCATTTAAATTGTTGCTTCCACATGGCACTATTTTGCCCTTGTCGGTGGTGCTGATTTTGTTTGTTGTCATGTTAGTCACTTGTTCAGTTAATTTTGGCTTGCTTGTATTTTCTAATAATCCTTAACAGCTAAATACTTTTGTTGGATTATATATGCATGAATGCATGAAAGGGTTGGACAGAGAATTTTTTTTTTTTGCTAATTAGTATAAAACTTCCTTCAGTTTTCCTCAGAAGATTAGTTGATATTTATTTTTGCATTTCAGTTGATTATTTCCATAGAATCAACCTCCGTTTTGCAGACTATCTATAACGGAAATACCAGATAATTCTAACTCTTGACTCTGGGCTTCATTCATTCATTCATTCATTCGCTTATTCACTTAGTCAGAAACATATTTGAGCATCTAATTTGTGCCAGGTATACTGTTTAGAGCTGGGACAAATAATGGTGTTGAAATTAAATTCCTTTATTTCATGTTCTCATATAACCTACTAAAGGCCTGGTGCACAAAAATTTATACACTTGGTGGGGGGGCTCCCTCAGCCTGGCCTGTGCCCTCTCATAGTCTGGGACCCCTCGGGGGATGTCCACCTGCTGGCTTAGGCCCACTCCCTGGGGGATCAGGCCTAAGCTGCCAGCCAGACATCCCTCTGACAGCCCAGGAGCCCTCAAGGGATGTCCACTTGCCAGCGGGGATCAGGCCTAAGCTGCAGTCAGACATCCTTAGCACTGCTGAGGAGGCAGGAGAGGCTCCCACCACCACCGCTGTACTGGCAGCTGTCAGCCTGGCTTGTGGCTGAGCAGAGCTCCCCCTGTGGGAGCTCCATTGAGCTCTTCCATTGAGTGTCTGCCCCCTGGTCAGTGTATGTCATAGTGACCAGTCATTCCAGGTGGTTTTGCTGTTAGGGTCAATTTGCAGATTATCCTTTTATTATATAGGATAGTCTAGTGTTATAAATTCATATCAGGATTTCAGCCTGCTTTGTCATGTCTGATGACAAATGCACATTTTTTGAGAAATAATTACTTAGTGCCTATGGCCAAGATAATTCCTTTTAAATTGATTATAGAATAGGCATTACTACAAACCTGGTTTCAAACTCGTAAAAAGTAAAACCTCTACTGTGGAAGAGTAAGCATGCAAAACAACTACTGAAGTTAAAAAAATAAAATAAAAATCAAGTAATCAACAGCAATTTTCTGACTAGAGGTGGCATAGGTATGCATTCCAAGGTATCCGAAAAGAAGAGGGTTATGCTAAGCAAGTGGTGACTCCTTAGGTTTTTTTTAAATAATTCTTTTATTTTTCAATGATAGTTGGAATACAACATTTTATTAGTTTAAGGTGTACATACAGTGATTTGTCATTTATATAACTTAAGAAACGATCACCCTGAAAAGTCTAGGACCCATCTGACATCATACATTGTTGTTATAATATTTTGACTATATTTCCTATACTATACATTCCTATGACTATTTTATAACTACCAATTTCTGCTTCTTAATCCGTTCTTCATTTCCAGACATCTGAAATCCCCTCCCATAGGACAACCATCAAAATGGTCTCTGTATCTGTGAGTTTATTTCTGTATTGTTTGTTTATTTTGTTTGGTTTTTAGATTCTAAATATAAGTAAAAGACTATAGTATTTGTCTTTCTCTGCCGGACTTAATTCACTCAGCATAATACCCTTTACCCTCTACAGCATAATGACAGGATTTTATTCTTTTTTTTATGGCTGAGTCACATTCCATTGTATATTGTAACACTTTTTATTTATCCATTCATCTATTGATGGACACTTAGGTTGCTCCCTTATCTTGGTTATTGTAAATAGTGCTGCAATAGTGTTTTGAGTTTCTTTGAATAAATACTCAGAAGTGAATTTCTGCATCTTTTTTTGTTATTATCTCATTATAGCCTTTGTTCTAATCTATTTTGTCTGGTATACCCCAGATTTTTGTTTGTTTCCATATTTATGAAATACTAAAGGCCTGATGCATGAAATTCGTGCAAGGGGCTCAGCCCTTGCAGCTCCGATGGTTGCCTTGGCTCTTGCAGCCCCGGCTTCGTCCAGAAAGTCGTCCTGTCTAATTAGCATATTATGCTTTTAATATTATAGGTCTTTTCCATCCTTTCCTTTAGGCTCTGTGTGTATTTTGATCTAAAGTGAGTCTCTTGTAGATAACATACGTAAGGGTTTTGAGTTCTTATCTATTCAGGCACCCTATATATTTTGATTGGAGCAATGAACCCATTTACATCTACTCTAATAAAAGAGTAATAAAAGAGTAATATGCAAATTAACATCGCTCTGAGACTCCTAAGCCACGCCCCCAGCCAGTCAGAGCGGCTGTATGCAAATTAACCCAGCCAAGATGGAGGCTGGCAGCCATGGAGCTAGAGTAAACAGGAGGCTTCTGTTGCAACTGCCTGCTTAGGCTGGCTGAGCCTCTGCTCACAGCAACAATGTTTCAATTATAAAAGCCTCGGAATGAAAATAGGAGGCTTCATAACCTGCCTAGGCCTCTGCTCAAGGTAACAAAATTTCAATTATGGAAGATAAATAAACACCAGAAACCTGATTGCAGCCAGCCTTGCTGGGACCTTGGGTCAATGGGAGCTGTGGGCAGCCTGAAAACAGCCCTCAGCCCCTCACCCAGGCTGGCCCCAGGTACCCCAGTAGAGACCTGTGCCCTGAAGGGACTCTGGGCAGCCTGAAAACGGCCCTCAGCCCCTCACCCAGGCTGGCCAGGTACCCTAGTATGGACCCAAACCCTGAAGGGGCTGTGGGCAGCCTGGAAACGGCCCTCAACCCCTCACCCAGGCTCACCACACCCCCCATGGGATGAGGGTTCCCACTGGGGGGCTTGGCCAGACTGCACACAGTCATCACCCCCTCACCCAGGCTGGCCAGGCATACCAGTAGGTAGACATCCCCCGAGAGGTCCCAGACTGCGAGAGGGCACAGGCCAGGCCGAGGGAACCCCTGGAGTGCACAAATTTTTGTGCACCAAGCCCCTAGTTTAAAATAATTATGGATGTATATGTAGTTATTGCCATTGTATTATTCATACTTTTGACCTTTTTTCCCTTCTTAAAGAAGACCCTTTAACATTTCTTGTAATATTGGTTTGGTGGTGATGAACTCCTTTACCTTCCTCTTGTCTTGCAAGATCTTCATCTGTCCTTCAATTCTCAATGATAGCTTTGCTGGTAGAGTAATCTTGGTTATAGACCCTTGCTTTTCATTACCTTGAATATTTTCTGCTATTCCCTCTGGCCTGCAAAATTTCTGTTGAGAAATCAGCTGACAGCCTTGAGACTCCTTAGACTTTTCATTTGTACTTTCAATTAAATGTGGCACAATTGAACACTCTATCCTTCTTGATAAACTTTCCATGGCTTTCCCCTAAACCACATTCTTGAATTTTCTCTGGCTACTCTGACTTTGTTGGCCTTATTTCTATCTTGACATCCTTTACAAATTTAGACTGAGCAATATTATTTATTCCCATGTCTTCAGTTTCTGTTTGTGGATTAATGCTTCTCAAACCTATCCAGTTTGCTGTCTCTCCTGAACTTCAGTATAGACTCCACATACCACTGCTTATTTGATATCTAATTTGGATGTCTGCCTTGTCACTGAAAAGTCAACATATCCAAAATATTTTCTCTAGCTCTTTCTCGCTTTATGCTTTTTTTAAAGCCACCAACCACACTGACATCCAAAACATCACCAAGTACCTTCTGTGCTATTTCTCTAACTTTGCTCAATTTCAATTGCTTATTTTGTTTTCCTTCTTTCTATTAAGTCATACCCTTCATCATCACTTGCCTGTTACTTAATTAGCTTCCTAACTGGTTGTATTCCATAGGGTAGCCTTGACCCTTTAAGTTTTCATCTCTCTTCACCTGCCACAATGAACTTTGCCATGAATTATGTGGAAGTTGACTTAATGTATTATGTTACTTTGCCTCCAAACTTTGCATTCACCTTTCCTGGAGCATTTTTTGTTTATTTTTTACCTAAATAACTCCTATACATACCTCAAGTCTCAGTTTAGATGTCAAAAGTCCAGAAACTCTTCAGTGACCTGCCATCCTCATGAATTTGGTTTTATGTATTCTTGCACCAATCCTGCATAGCATTCTCTATTTGTCACACTATGCTGTAATTTCCATACCTGTCCCTATTCCTTATAGAAAGTATTATCCAAGAAAACAAGGTCTAGGCCCACATTGTTCAATATTTTATCTCCTCCACAGAACATGGCACATGATCAATACTTATTTATTACTTGTTTAATGAAAGAATGAAAATGAAAGCATATTAAGTCAAACATAGAATACCTAATATAATCATGCTAGTAGCATTGAGGTATTTCTCTGCCCATAGTTTTTAATTCAACAAATAATTTATTTCACACCAAGTAGGTACCAGGAACTTCTTATAGGTAGTTGGGGATATATCAGTGAACATAAAGTTTATATTATAGCCCATGTGTCAATGTTATAATAGTACATTCTTCTGAATTTACTATAGGCTCATCATAAAGCAATATAGAAGGAAATACTATTATATTCTTAATAAAGATAGAATAAAAAATGTTCTTATAAAGTATATAATACCAAAATCCTAATGGCATTATTTAGGTTTTCCATTTTCTAAACTCAGAAGAATTACCCCTGTCAGATTACTGTATTGTTATTATCTGGAATCCAAGAATTAAAGACAACATTTTGTAAGATTATTGAAATTATTACAGATGTCCCCATTTCCCCCATTTTTTGCCCACCTTCACCCAGCCCCTTCATGGGCCTTCACCACACTCTCATCTGTGTCTATGGACTATGCATATATGTTCTTTGGCTAATTTTTTCACTTTCTTTTATCAAGACCCTCCCACCACCCTCTTCTCTGACCTCTATCTGTTCCATGTATTCATTTCTCTGGTTCTATTTTGTTCATCAGTTTATTTTGCTCATTATATTTTACTTATGAGTGAGATCAGGTGATACTTGTCTCTCTCTGAATGGCTATTTCACTTATCATAATAATCTCTAGGTCCATCCATGCTGAAGCAAAGGGTGAGTGCCTTCTTTTTTACAGCCATGTAGTATTCCACTGTGTAAATGTACCACAGCTTTTTTATGCTCAATAATATTTAATTATTCATAGAGAGATATTCAAATGTTTGTTGAATTAATTTTAAAAATAGAGAACTCATAGATCACATTGCTAATTTCTGCCCCTTAAACAGGCCGTCAATCAATATCTGTCTTGTTAATGCTTAGTAAGTCCATGATTTCCAAGTGAAGATAGTAAGAAGGTATGGAATAATCTCTTATGTCTATTTTCCCCCACTTAATTACTACTTTAGTCAGTGTTTTTTCCTGAGCGTGATTTGTCAGATTATATAAATGTTAACCTAGACTGCCATTTTGTTCCTTTAATTATAGATGAAATATGGTTCTCAGATCTCCCAGAGAAGGAGAAGAGAAGGCAAATAAATATAAGAAACACAAAAAATGAACTGGAAGCAGTAGGGGAGAGTTGATGTACAATGATATTCTTTGTTTCCTTGTGGTTCCTGATCTTCTCTAACACATATGCCAGGTCTTTCTGCAGTGACTCTGCTCCTGCCAAAATTTAAATCCTTCACATGTCCTAGGCTAAAAGTTTGCAAAGTGGTTCACAGACAGTTTATGGCATGGGTTAGGTATCTGTTATATATATATTTAATTTATTTTTATGGCTGAAAATATTACAGATGTACCCCTTTTTTCCCCATTGACTCCCTCTACCCCACACCTGCCGCTCCGTGGCCTTCACAACACTATTGTCTATCTAATTTTTAAAAGTTCCCCGAAGAGCTCCGACTTGGAGCCACCTTTGGGCACTATTGATGGTATGGCCTCTTTCCTGCGTACCACAGGCTAGGTTTCTGGGCACCAGCAGCATATTTCTGAGACTTTACAGCACAAGTCACTTAGCTTGCAAAGATTATGAGTTGTTGTAAGTTTATGCATCTATCAATTTATAGAAGAGAGAATTATATCTCTATATAGAAAATTTAACTAAATGAAGCAAGCATAATGAGAAATGTTCTTTAGGATTATAATTTTTTAGTTCTCTAGTAGTGTATACTGGTATATCTACTTGTCTCATTTTCTATTGTACAATAACTGCATTCACATCAGGGGTAATGTGTTTGTTATATTATTCCTTTGTATTCTCATATGAAACAGAATGCACAATACATACTTGGTTCCCAATTCTGAAATGAATGGATTGATCATTTTTCTTGTGGTCTTATCCTACTTTATACAAAGATTTTAACCTATGTTATGCTATTTGAACCTTCAAGCAATTCTAGCAAGTATGTAATCAGGGTTTTTTCTGAATTAATTGCTCACTCTACTAAACTTCCATAGTGTTCTTTTTTTTTTTTTTTTTTTTGAAATTATTTAAGTGCATGGTCATACTCTCACTGTATTTAAAAATCTCAGGGGCAGAAGTACATTTTGTACCCCCAAAGCATCATGCCTTAATAGGAAAGACTCAATTGAATTGGTCAGTAATAATAATAAAAAAAAGCGAAAGTGTTTTTGGTGCTAGTCCATTGAATTGGATTATAATTGCTTGTCTCCTGTAGACCCAGCTTTAGAACAATTTTTTTGTACCCATTATATGCCCTTCTTTGATATTCATGATTGGACAGCGTTAGTCCTTGGATGGATCACTGAATGCTATAATCATAACTTGGTAATGCATTTTGCACTCCGTTCTTCATTATGCTTTGATATTGGAAGGAGAGTTTCTTTTAAGTCTGAATGAATTATAGCTAGTGGGTCTCTATTTGCCAAGTCCCACCAACACTCAATTACCCAGGAACTTATTCTGTAGTTTTCATGTTATACAGGCCATTATTTCTTCCCTTCTTACTTCTTGATGTCTACCTTTGCACCATATCACTGCTCATTAGAGTGTCTGGAGGAAAAATAAGTACTTTGAAAAGGCAACGAAGGTGAAACTCAGGTTGGTCATTTTGTACTTGTTAGTGGCCCTGATAAAAGATTTTATGGGAACATGAAATTAGTGGAAACTAGTGGGATATAGTCTGGACTGTGCTCTCTGTATGTGGGTTTTACTATTTGTTGTTCCTTCTACTATCAGTTATCTGAGAAGGTTTAGAGTTTGCTCACAGAAAAAGTTGTCCCAGGAAACAAAATATGTTTTCATTTTTCCTCTCATAAAATAATTTTAAAATATATAGATGTGCTCTCTTTAATATTAGGTATAGCTGAGTTTATGCTATTTGATAAGTTAAAAAAGGCTGTGTTTGTGGGGGTGGAGGGTTGTGGTGAACTAAGTAGAGTTCTCATTTTTGGAAATTTTATCTAATGATCTATCTTTGCTTTAAAGAATTTGGTCTTGTGGAGTCCCTATTATAACTTTAGTTTATATCCTATTATAATTAACATGAATAGAATATGTTGTGAATTTTAATTTCATATATACATAAAGAGTATGCTAAAATAATATAAAAAACATCCGTGGACCTTTGTTTCTGTGTTCTGATTGTGAGGAGAGACATATTCTGATGTTAAGTGATCAGTGAGGTGGTAACTTTCTATGTGCAGTGAAAATGGGAGTCAGACACTGATGGGAGATGTAATTTATGATTCATGGGATAATTTAAGAAGAAATAGTGCAGAAAGGATTGCATACATTTTTTGTGTGTGTGTGTAAATTATCTGGGAAACAAAACTTTGGGCATATTTTTTTCCTTCTTGTTAGATCCTGAATCACAAAATTGGTTATATTCTGAAAAAGATTTTCTTTGGATTGTTCTTTTCATGTTTAAGCTTATTTTTTAAAATCTTATCTAATAAAAGAGTAGTATTGAAATAGACCATTTCTACGGGACGCCTAAGGCATGCCCACCAGCCAGTCAGAGCGGCTGTATGCAAATTAACCCAGCCAATATGGAGGCCAGCAGTCACAGAGCTAGAGTAAACAGGAGGCTTCCGTTGCACCAGCGATGGAGGAAACTGCCTGCCTAGGCTGGCTTGGCCTCTCTCTGTTCACGGCAATATTCTTTCAATTATAGAAGCCATGGAGCTGAAACAAACAGGAGGCTTTGTTACCTGCCTAGGCCTCAGCTTAAAGCAACAGTTTCAATTATAGGAGATAAATAAAGCCCAGAAACCTGCTTCCAGCCAGCCTTGCAGGGATGTTGGGTCCGTGGGAGCTGTGGGCAGACTGAGAGCCTGAAAACGGCCCTCAGCCCCACACCCAGGCTGCCCAGGCACCCCAAGAGGGACCTGAACCCTGAAGGGACTGTGGGCAGCCTGAAAACACCTCTCAGCTCCTCACCCAGGCTGCCCAGGCACCCCAGTAGGGACCCAAAACCTGAAGAGACTATGGGCAGCCTGAAAATGGCCCTCAGCTTCTCACCCAGGCTGCCTAGGCACCTCAGTAGGGACCCAAAACCTGAAGAGACTGTGGGCAGCCTGAAAATGACCCTCAACCCCTCACCCAGGCTGGCCACACCCCAATGGGGGTGAGGGTCCACACTGGGGGGCTTGGCCAGACTGCAAACACCCATCAGCCCCTCACCCAGGCTGGCCAGGCACACCAGCAGGTGGACATCCCCTGAGGGTTCCCAGACTGGGAGAGGGCACAGGCTGGGCTGAGGGACACCCTAAGTGCACAAATTTTTGTGCACCGGGCCCCTAGTAATTATATCATATGACATTACATTCTTATTTAAGAAGTTGGGTAATGATCAGAGAATGTTCTAGAAGGCCATCCAACTCATTTATCTAGAAGGTCACTGGAATTTTACAAGGCCCATGCTTCTCTGTAGAGGTGCCATATATATTTTTGTTGTCCCAGATATATGGAATTGAGAATAGAAACTTCTCAAATTATTTTTCAGCAATATTTTGGTAATATGCTGTTTAAGTAAAAAGTGGTTTTACTCCTCTTATCCTTTTCTTTCAAATACATAAAACAAATTTCTCAAAAGCCCAAGATCTTCTTTTATTCTGTTTTAGACTCTGTTATAATTTGCTGTTTGAAATGCTTGTCCTCTTAAAAAGTATTGCATTCCTATTTCTCTGAAAAGTATACTGGTATTTCAATTATTTTGGGATAATCTGGGTTTGGTCAGCCTAGCTCTAAAATAATAGACATAAAGTTTAGAATTTGTAGAGATGGGTAAGTCATAAACTAGTATCAAGGAAATAAAACTCTTTACTTTTTATATGTACTAAGTACTCAGGAGGTACCTGATGAGCTCCTTCAACTTATTCCTTCTTCCATGGCTGGGACTATTAGGTGAAGTTCTCAAATTGGCAATCTGTTATACTGACTCAAGGATGATATTGCACATCTTTACCTCCTCACTGTAATCTGATTCCACTCCCCTTTTTCCTATCCCATCCATGTACAACAAACTTACCTTCATTACATAATTCAAATGGGATTCCTCCCCTTAATACCCATAAAGCAGTTCCACTCTTTTTGATATACTATTGACTAATTTAACCTCAATTTCTTCCCTTTTCTGCTTTAAAAATTCTCTTTGTCTTTAAACTTTGTTATTTTAATTAGGTGTCTTGATGTGGCCTCTGGGTTCACCTTGATTGGGACTCTGTGCTTGCATCACTTTTCTTTTTACCAGGTTAGGGAAGTTTTCATTTTTTTTCTCCAAACAGGTTTGCTATTGCTTGCTCACTGTCTCCTTTTTCTGTTACCCTATGACGCAGATGCTGTTACACTTAATTTTGTCCCACAGGCCTCTTAGACTTTCCTCTTTTAAAAAAATTCTCCTTTGTGATGCTCTGTTTGGGTGCTTACTATTATCTTGTCCTTTAAATCGCTGATTTGATCCTCTGCTTCATCTAACCTGTTAATTCCTTCTAGTGTAGTATTCATTTGTGATATTGTATTCTGGTTCTTTTTTTTATGGTTTCTATGTCCTGTTTAATGCTTAGTATCTCTTGTTTTAAGTTCCTACTGATACCATCCATTTCCCCCCCTAAGAACCTTGAGCATCCTTATAACTAATATTTTAAACTTTGCATCTGGTATCTTGATTGCTTCCATTTCATTTTATTATTTTTCTGGGTATTTCTCTTGTTCTTTCATTTGGAAAATATTTCTTTGTCTCCCCATTTTGTCTGTGTATTAGGTAGATCTTCTATGACTCCCAAACTTGTTATGATGGTTTTATGATGTAGGCATCTTATTGGGTTCAGTAGCATAATCTTTCAGATCACCTGAGCTCAGTACACCAGGAATGTTTTTTATCAGTTATGTTCACCTTCCTGTTGTAGTTGAATGTGGAATGCTGCTGTGGGTGAAGTTAACCCTTTAGACTGGCTGCAGGTTCGGGTTGAGTGTAGTTAACCATCCCCTCTGCAGGAGCAAGCTTAGCAGAGCAGAGTCTCTGGGGTTTGGGAGGATAGATCAAAAGAGTCTCCTATTGGGGGTGGTGCTGGCTGAGCCCACAGGAGGGGGCCAAGCACTTTGTCCTGGAAGGCAGACACAGTCTGTCTCAGCTTTGAGCAGGAACCCTCTTCCTCCCAAACTGAGCTCAGCAGTAGGAGGGGGCACCAGGACTTGTAGGGCAGGTCTAAACAGTTTTCCATTAGGTGTGGTGCTGGCAAGCCTGTAGGAGGGATCAGGCATTTTCCCCCTTCCTGGGATAGTGCAGGCTGAAGTCTCAGGGGAGATAGGAGTGGCCCCTCCACAATGTAACTACACAACCCAGACTCTGCTTCTCTGATCCCCAGAATAAAGCCTCACTGCAAGATGTGCTTCCATAGTCCCAGTTCTATGCAACCCTGTATCTCCCCAAGCAACTGAACTCACAAGGGTGGGGCCACAGTGTGGCAGTGCAGGTCAAGTGATTCTACAGGTGTGTGTGTGTGGGGGGGAGGCACTAACTCTTCACTGGAGATGGGGAAGAATGGTTCCCTTTCCAAAGCTACATAGTTCAATCACTGTCTGAATCTCTGCGAAGAGCTTCTCCAGAAAAAGAGCATCCTGCTGGATGTAGCCATCCAACCCATCTGCAGGACTTGAACATGGCAGAATGGTGTTGCCAGTACTTGGAGGACTAAAGATGTGCACTTTCTGAGCTGGCACTGTAACAATAGGAGTGCTTGACCCTGGGAAGGTGGTATCTGTGACTCTAGCAGACTCTTTTCTCTTCACCACCAGATGTTATGTGGGCTCTTCTTTAGTCTCTGTTGCTCTGAGTTGGGGATTCCTGCATGGGGTTGAGACCCCACACTCCTGGTGGTAGGGAATTTTGCAGCCAAGATAGCCCTTTAGTTTCTCAACTACCACATGGGTATGGGGTTGGGGCAGCCTTTCCCATGTCTCTACCCTTCTTACCAGTCTCTATGTAGCTTCTTCTGTAAATCCTCAGTTATAATATTTCAGTTTAGCTAACCTTCAGTTGGTTATTCAAGCTGATTGCTCTATAATTTAGCTGTAAATCTAGTTTGACTCCAAGAGCAGGTGAGTGTAGCTTCCACATCCTCTGCAGCCATCTTGAACTCCCTGTTTTCTCTTTTTTTCAAAGCACCTGGTAATGTCTTCTGTACACTTGTTATGATGGTTTTATGATGTAGGTGTATTGTTGGGCTCAGTAGCACAATCTTCCATATCACATGAGCTTGGTGCCCCAGGAATCTACTAGTTTTGATTTTTGTGAGGCAAAGTTTTTTTTTAATCATCAAATTGCTAACTTCACATGTGTATTAAAGGATAATATATAACATATAATAAAGTATTATTTTTATCCTATTGGTTCTATTTTTTTGGAAGAACCCTGACATGTATACATAGATTTATAGGAATACATACATATACATGATAGGAATTTGCTCACATGATTATGGAGGTTGAGTAGATCCATGACTTGCCATCTGCAAATTGGAGAATCAGGAAAGTAAGTAGTCTAATTTAGCCTGAGTTTAAAGGTCTAAAAAACCAGGAGCATATTTGAGAGCAGAAGATGGATGTCCCAGGTCGGCAAAAGCACATATTCACTCTTCCTCCACCTTTTTCTTCTCTTCAATCCCTCCTCATATTTGATGATGGCCACCTCACTGTGAGGGCCATCTTTTTTACTTAATCTACTGAATCACTTGCTATCCTTTCTGGATACAATTTTACAGACACCCCAAAATAATGTTTCTGGATATCTGGTTATTCATTAGCTTAATCAAGTTGACAAATAACTGTCACAAAAGTCTTATTCCTAAACCACCTATTCTAATATACTCTTAGTGTTTTTGCTTCCCTGGTTGAATCTTAACTGATGCAGCATATAATTATTTTACTTTAATATTATTAAGATGGATAAAACCCTATTCTCTCAGCTACCACCATATTTCATTGCTATTCTTTGGATCAAAATTTCTTGAAAGAATCATCTACCAGTATATTGCTTTCTCCAAATCATTTATTCTATCTCAGCTCACTTTGATTAAACTTTCATCTCTGTCACACCCCCAAAATAACTGGATCAAGGCAAAAATGACATACACATTTCTAAATCAGACATTTAATTTTCAGTTCTTGTGTTACATACAAGAACTTCCTTGGCACACTTCCTTGGCACACTTTCTTCACTTGTCTTCTAGGGTACCACACCTTTTCCCCCTCTTATCTTACTGGTTGCTACTCTTCGGTCTCCTTTGCTTCTTGCTTCTCTTCCCTTCACCCTTTTCATATTGAGTTCAATCCTTGATCCTCATCCCTTCTCTATGCACAATTACTCCCTTAGTTATCTAATCTTGTTTCATTATTATATACTTACTGATATGCCTTGATTTGTATATCTGACAAAGTATTTCAGAATCCAGACTATTATATCTAATTGCAAATTCAACATCTCCACTGGGATATCTAAAAATCCGTTTAAAAACAGTATATCCCAAATCTCTATTATAACCCCTATTCTCCCAATTCAGCTCTATGTACAGCTTTCTCCCTTTCATGTGATGGCAGCTCTGTCCTTCCTGTCAGTTCAGTCCAAAAACTGTAGTCACTTTACCTGATCTTTCTCTTACATTCCAAAGCACCAGCAATTATTTGACTCAAAATATATCAAGAACCCACATACCAACTTCATAGCTACTTCGATGACTGATTCATCTTCCATTTACCTAAGGTTACTGCCATAGCCTTCTGACAGTTGTCCAACTTTGTCTCTTATTAAAAACACTACAGCCACCAGAGCTTTTAAAAACATGATATGGCATTCATTCCCTTTCTCAAAATTCTGCAGTTGATCTCTATTTTCATTCAAAATAGAGTTGAAATTCTTACAGTGGCCACAAGACACTAAATATTGTAAGGATCTCCTACTCCCCTTCTGTGCTTCAGCCATACATGTTCCTTGTTCCTCAGTCATGGCACCTTATGGCTTTTGATCCACTGATATTCATTTCCCACTGCCCTGTATATCAACTTGGTTAATTCTGTCATCTTTTTCAAATATATATGTAAACCCAAATTTTAAAATAAAACATATTCTGATAAGCCTATCTAATATTGCAACCTTTTTCCTTTGTAGTATTTATCAGTGCTAATACAAGATATAATTTGCTTAATTGTTATATTTGTTTATTTTATGCCTATTCCAGCTAAACATTAAGTTCTGTTGGGGCAGTCTTCATCTGTTTTGGTCATCGACAGATGCCATGTGTTTAGGATGGTGCTGCTTGGCTCATAGTAGGTACTCAACAAAAATGTGCCATGAGATTTTTATAGCAACCTATGTTACTAGCTTGAGTATTATTTTCCTAGTGTATAAGAGATAGAATACAGTATCTTTTTTTTCAGGGTATTATGCTTTATGAGTCATAAAGTTGTCTTCTGTATAATTTAAGAATGCTTTGATACTGCTTATTTGTCACTATTATTTATCCTTATCCCAGAAAAATTATGGGAGAGTTCGAAATCCCCTTTGAATATAAAACAGAGCAATTTAGAGTGTACAAATTGTTGACTTACAGTTTTTCATTGTCACTCACCTTTCATACTAATAGCCTGTTGCAAATAGCCATCATAATTTTTCTTTAGTTTATATTTCCTGCATTTTTAAGCTAACGTATTTTACTATTCCATTCTCCGTTGTCAAATTGTATCTCTCTGGCATTGTAAATACTTTTGAGGTATGATACACTCTCTTGCCATTCTCTTGGTTGACATTTCAGCAATAGAATGTGCCCTTTAGGTTCTGGTTATGCCAATAGGTTGTGACCTCCTCTTAGTGTAAATAAGCACTTTAAATATTCTCAGCTGTATGCCATATGCCATACATTTGTGCTTTGTTACTTCAGACAATGCAAATCGTTTACCTCTCAGTGCAGGGAAAAATTACGATCTGTGCTGTTTTAGATCTAGAAAATACATAGTTGTAATGTTTAAGTTAAATGTCTATGACCTATTTTACCTAAAGCAAAACCAATTAGGCTATTTTAATATTTCTAGATTATTTGATATTAAGAGAAGAGCAATGTAAATGAGTGAATTTTAGTCAGACAAACTAAAATGACAAGCTGGGAATATTTGGAATATTTCTTAAATGTGATTTATATGACAAATATTTCCTACATGATAACAGTTATAAAAATGGAGGTAGAAACTATAGCAAAAGATCACTCTCTGGAGAAGTGTAAAAATACTCTAATAGTATTAGAAACACACTATAAGAATTTTATATTGGATTATTCCTATAGTTTCACATTTTTATTGGGCCACTTTCCCCCCTAGACTTAACAGTGGCTGGTATTTCTCATGTTGTGTAGTTCAGCAATGCTAAGTTGCTCTCAGTTCCTCCAGTATACCAGGTAGCTTCATGCCAAATATTGTTCTCACCACCTGAAATCTTCTGACTCTGACAACAATTGTCGTACACTGTTCTGTGTTTGTTTTTTTTTTTTTTTTGCACCTACTTCTCTTTTTAAACATTGCTCAAATCTTGACTCTCTTTCTATGAACCCATCTGGAACCTGCCACTTTTCCCTTGAAAATCTAGCATAATGAATTATATCATAAGGCCCACGTAGGAGCATGCAGCTTATTTATATACAGGTCATTTTCTCCTTCTAGATTAAGTCTTTTAAAGGAAATCATAATACCTTAGATATGCTAATATGTCCAGAATATAGCATACTGAGGACATGTGGCAGTTATCTAATCTAATAAAAGAGTAATATGCAAATTGACCATCATGCCAAGATACCCAACCCACGCCCTCCAGCCAGGCCACACCTCCCAGCCAGTCAGAGCGGCTATATGCAAATTAATCCTACCAAGATGGAGGCCGCCAGCCATAGAGCTAGAGTAAACAGTAGGCTTCCTTTGCAACTGCCTGAATAGGCTGGTGGGCCTCTGCTCAAGCAACAATGTTTCAATTATAGAAGCCACACTTCCATTGCCTGCCTAGGCCTCTGCTCAAGGTAACAAAGTTTCAATTATAGAAGATAAATAAACCCCAGAATACTGATTCCAGCCAGTCTGTCTGGGACCTTGGGTCAATGGGAGCCTGAAAATGGCCCTCAGCCTCTCACCCAGGCTGGCCACACTCCCATGAGGTGAGGGTCCCCACTGGGGTGGCTTGGCCAGCCTGCAAGTAGCCATCAGCGCCTCACCAGGCTGGCCAGGCATGCCAGCAGGTGGACATCCCCTGAGGGGTCCCAGACTGCGAGAGGGCACAGGCTGGGCTGATGGACCCGCCCTCTACCCCCCCCCCCCCGAGTGCACAAATTTTTGTGCACCGGGCCCCTAGTGTAATAATATTTTCAAGTGAGTGAAGTAATGGCTTAAATGGGGGAAACTCTGAAATAATGAAAAGATAAAAAATAAGTTGAACAATTCTGGTTTGCATAGAGGAGACTAGATGTAATTGATAATATTATCTCTGATTTTCATTAAAGTCTATAAATAAGCAAAAATTAGAGTAGGCAATTTAAAGTAAATCCAGTGATATACTAAAAAAGAAAATAGGGAAACCATGCTGTTTCATCACTATGCTTTGAAGTATGAGAAAACTCAAGATACTGAGAAACTGTAACCTAATTATCTACAAACCTTTAATTCATTGGAAGTTAGCTTGGTTAGAAGCAAGATTTCTAGTCCTTTATCATCAGCAACTCATCTTTTTCTAATCTATTTAGAGACTAACCTTCCAGAAAAAGGGACAGGTGTAAGCCGGTTGCACACTTGGGTGCTTAATCACTTTATCAAAAACAGGGATGGGACAGAAGAGGGCTGGGATATGTGTGCCAGGATGCTCTTCATGCTGTTATCCTGCTGAAAGATGGAGCAATTGCACCTTACTCTTGAGCTTAGTCAAAGAAACTGCCATTTTGAACTGAGAATGATCCAATTTAATCCTGTGGACCTAGAGTTGAATGTTTGCTAGGTATCAGAATTTCACTAGATGCTCTGAAGAGCACCTGATGATCAGATGAAGTGAAATGGGGAAACTGTCAGAATGGTTCCCATATAGGAGAGTGAAGTGGAGAAATGACACCTCACCCACACTGTTGTCATCAAACTTTAGACTAATGTACATTTTGCCCATTCAAAAGGGTGGAGACAGAGCCTAAAAAAGGGGAAAGACACATCTAAACTAATAAAAGTGAAATAGTAAAATTAACCATTTCTCCAGGACGCCCAACAGCCAATCAGAGCAACTGTATGCAAATTAGCCCAGCCAACATGGCAGCCGCCACTCACGGAGTAAAGGGCAGCGTCCGTTGCAGCAGGAGCGAAAGGGAAACTGCCTGTGCACGGGCTTGGCTTAGCCTGCCTCAGAGCAAAACAGAAGAAAACATTTTGCAACAATGTGTAAATCATAGAATCCTCGGAGCTGAAGTGGGGCCTGAGTCTAAGAGTAACAGCATTGTTTCATTATAGAAGCCGCGAGGTGAGGCAGAGAGGAGGCTTTGCCGGCTTAAAGGAACAGCATCAATTGTAGAAGATAAATCCCAGGCCTTAAAGGAACAGCATCAATTATAGCCTTAAAGGAACAGTGTACCAATTATAGAAGATAAACAAACCCCAAAAACCTGCGTACAGCCAGCCTTGCTGGGACGTTGGGTCAATGGGAGCTGTGGGCAGCCTTAAAGCCCATCACCCAGGCTGGCCACAACCCAATGGGGTGAGGGACGTTCCTAGGGGGCTTGGCCAGCCTGGAGACAGCCATCAGCCCTCACCCAGCCTGGTCAGGCACGCCAGCAAGTGGACATCCCCTGAGGGGTCCCAGACTGTGAGAGGGCACAGGTCGGGCTGAGGGACCTCCCTAGTGCACAGAGCGGCTGCAGGGCGGAACAGCACAGGACCCAAGACCCGTGAGTGGGAAACAGGCGGCAGGGTTGGAGGGCACCGGGAAGCGGGTAAGAGGCATCAGGGGGTTGGCGGCCTGCTTGGGGAGCTTCCCAGGCCCTTTGCGGGGCATCGGGAGCGGGTAAGAGGTGGCAGGGGGTCGGTGGCCTGCTTGGTGGGCTTCCCAGGCCCTTTGCGGGGCATCGGG